>PVJC01017088.1:0-32915 GCA_004026665.1 Murina feae
GTGCCCTCTCGCAGTCTGGGACCCCTCGGGGGATGCCCACCTGCTGGCGTGCCTGACCAGCCTGGGTGAGGGGCTTTAAGGCTGCCCACAGCTCCCATTGACCCAACGTCCCAGCAAGGCCGGCTGGACACAGGTTCTGGAGTTTTTTCTCCTATAATTGATACTGTTCCTTGAAGGCCTGGGGTCATCTTCTATAATTAATACACTGTTCCTTTAAGGCGGCCTTCTAACTACTAACGAAGCCTCCTCTGCTTCACCTCGCAGCGTCTATAATGAAACAATTGTTACTTTTACTGGTTAGGCCGGAGCTGCTCTTTCCTTCAGCTCCAGAAAATTCTATGATTGTTACAATGTTTCAAAAAGCTATGTTTTGCTAGAGGCAGTTTAATCGGAGCTGAGCTGAGGGGCTCAGCTTCACTTTCCCTCCTGCCGCAATGGAAAGGGCTGTTTACTCAGGTCCGTGAGTGGCGGCTGCCATGTTGGCTGGGCTAATTTGCATACAGCCACTCTGATTGGCTGGTGGGCGTGGCTTACCCTGTCTCGGAGAAACGGTTAATTTTAATATTTCGCTTTTATTAGTTTAGATTATCTATGTATCTATGTATCTATCTATCATCTATCTATCATCTATCTATCTATCTATCTATCTATCTATCTATCTATCTTTATATATATATATATGACTTGGACCTCAGAGAATGTTAGGGTTAGAGAATATCATGTACCCAAAACAGCCCTTTACAGATATGAAATATTGTACCCTAATGCACTTAGAGTTCCTAAAGGCTTACACACAGAGGTAAAGGAAAAAGGAAAAGGTCTATGTACTGAAAGGGCTAAGGGGACCCCTAAATTCGAGAAATTCTTATGGTCCTGGAAAGGACTTGAGAGGGATAGGATAATGGCAGAGAGAATATATTAGAGAACAGTACATACTGAGAAATTCCTTCCCCTAAAACATCAGTAGAAAAATACACCCTCTTCTTTTGTAAATGTTTATTTCAAACTGCTAGAAGACACAAGAAGATAGTTGAAAGTTTATCTATGAGCGCCAACATTAGAATAGGAATCTTTTTATTAAAATTCGTTCCATATTCAACTATTCTGTCTCTATATATCTAAGCATAAATTGAGGGACTCTTAGCCATGTGTGCTAAAATCAAATTTTATAGTATTTATTTTTTTCAGATCTACCAAAATAATTGATATTTTAAGAGGGTTCCTGTCTTATGTATGACCTAATAAAAGATCTACCTTATTTAAGGAATGTTTTTGCATGAATTTAACAAAGATTCCCATTGGTTCTGGGATATTGTAGGATGTATGGCACTAATTATTTCAAAAGGTATAATAACTGTCACAAAAAAATTTCCTAATTAAGTTATATTTTTCAAATGCTATATTAATTTGGTGGGAGGGAGTTTAAGCTCTTTGGATAATTGCTGAATTAAACAGAGTATAGAACTACAATGGCAGAAATACCAGATATAGCACTCAAGAGAAACTGTCCTATCTCCTCATCCCACAATCTCATAAAATATCAATGTTCATGTCAAAGTTCTCATTTTTCCAGTTCTTTCCTATTCAATTAATGTATACTAGGGAAAAAGGATATAAACATAAATATAAATTTATAAAAATGTATTTTGAAAAACATATTAATGATAAACTACTGTTTTTTAAAATCAGGATACATAAAACAAATACACTGGTGCAATTATAGCCTTTGTTGCCTAACAATATAACAAAGTTCAGAGAGTGCTTGCAAAAATTTCTAGTAATGAAGTCAGATAACCATTTTGTACTTAAATAATTTTTATAATAATTCTTAGAAAGAAAAATTAAAGAAATTCATAACCTAAATTTTAATATCTATACCTTGATTTCACATTGATGCTACCTTATTAATTTATCTATGAATTTAAGATATAATTGGCCATTTTTCCCCTACCCATCTAACTTTTCCTGTTGCCTATGTTACTTCCTTGTATAGGTTACTCTGAATTCACTACTTCTCTTCAAATCAGAAAGATTACATATTATATTATTTTTCAAAAAATTCAGATTATTTTCAAAATCGGTTTATTAATCTTCATGCCTCTTGTCATTCCTTTGTAAGGTCAAGTTTTAGAGGCAATTTTTCACTTCTTTGTCAGATATAATTGTCACAGTGTGCACTCAATAAATATTCCCTTTCATAGGCAGACATTAAGTACTCATAGGCTTAAACAGACATATGTATGCCCACAAATACATGTATGCATATACATGAACAGGGAAAATTTTCCTACTTTCTTATATGAAATGTAGAAAATTATCTAATCGACCAGAATATAGGTAAGAAAAGTGTAAATGGATAATCCTGAAATTATTTAAATCTGTTTGAAAAATGTTCACAGACATTTTAAGATGTGCCTATAAAATTCTCAAGAGAATTTAAAAGATTATGTATAACTAGAGGCCTGGTGCACAGATTTGTGCACTGATGGGGTCCCTGGCGTGGGCAGGGGGGTGGGAGGGAATTGGGCCAACATTGGCAGTCCAACATTCCCCGAGGGACGTAGTAGTGCACAAAGTGAGGCTTGCTGCTGCTCTCATGCAGTCTCTGCACCCATTCCAGGGCGATATCAGCAGACCTATGACTGAGAAGCAGCATGGACTCACACTCAATCAGTCTAATGCCGTCCAGGTCCAGTTGGGAGAGGGGCGTGCAAGGGGAGAACCCGCGGGAGAGGCTCGTGCCACCACAGCTGCACTTGCCAACCCTGAGCCTGACTTCTGGCATTTGTTGGTCAGCTGAGCGGTCCTCCCACTGTAGGAGTGCACTGACCACCAGGGGGAAGCTCCTGCATTGAGCATTTACCTCCTGGTGGTCAGTGCATATCATAGCTACTGGTCGAAAGGTTGCTTAAGCTTTTATATATACAGATTGATGTACAGCTAACCTACATTTGTCAGACACTATTCTAAGCATGTTAAAAGTATTATTTTATTTCACCTATGCAAAAACCAAGGGTTATACTCACTTTACGGGGGAGAAAACAAAAGAACACTGGAGTTAAGCAGATTTCCCAAAGCCAAGCAACTAATAAGAAGAAGAACTGGAACTCAGACCTGGAATTCAAGCCTACCTGGGCTCCTCTAGAGTGTCTGGTGTTAGTCACGAAATGATGTTGAGTAATTATAATAATCTGTCCATGGTGCAGCCTGCCACATAAGGCAGGGTTCATAAAACTAAGATGTGTACAAAGATACTAGAGGACTTTTCACCAGGTATAAAAATTATAAGGATGTCATTGTCCAGCTGCTCAACCCAGATTCCTTCCACTTTATTAAGCAACTAGAGGCCCAGTGCACAAAAATTTGTGCACTCGATGGGGGATGCCTCAGCCAGGCCTGTGCCCTCTCACAGTCTGGAGTCTGGGACCCCTCAGGGGAAGTCAAACTGCTGGCGTGCCTGGCCAGCCTGGGTGAGGGGCAGAGGGCTGTTTCAGACTGCCCACAGCCTCTGTAGGGTTTGGGTCCCTACTGGGTTGCCTGGCTGGAAGCAGGTATCTGGGATTTATTTAACTTTTATAATTGAAATGTTGCTGCCTTGGTCCCCTGCTCGAAGCCTGGGTTGCCCGTGGCAGGTATCTGGGATTTGTTTATCTTCTATAATTGAAACTCTGTAGCCTTAAGTAGAGCTTAGGGCCCACAGGACCCTGGCTTCCTCCATTGCCCAGGGCAACTCCAGCTCTGTGGCTGCTGCCATCTTAGTTGAGTTAATTTGCATACCTGCTCCTGATTGGTTGGTGGGCATGGCTTGTGGGTGTAATGGAGTGAGGGTCAATTTGCATATTACTCTTTTATTAGATTAGATGTATTTCAATATATTTATTTTTGTTTAATAATCTTTTATCAAAATTATAACTATTATCATTTGAATAATTTTATACAAATAATAATTGTATTGTTTAATTCAGAGGCTTATTGTCCAAGAAAAATTTTTAAAAATTACATTTCCATGTTTTTTTTTTTAAATGGGTGATAATGGGCATCAAATATCTCTGGTATTTAATTCAATTGAATACATTTAAAAAAGTGATATTATAGTTTTACTATTATATTATCAATACTTATAAACTTAGAAACTACATTCTTGGCAATTATTTGATTATGATGAAAAATTGCGTATTTCAACTTGTAAGTGTTTAAGGGGTACATGATAAAAAGTTTAAAGGCCTAAGGCATTAAGGTAATCACAAAATGAAATATATATTACCACATTTCTACTAAAATTTAACTGTATAAAAATGTTTCTTTGCATCATGTAACTTTAATTCTTTCCCATAGGATTAATTTGCTCAATAAATGCTAAAGATAACCACAAATTAGATCAGATGGGGCAAGCACTGTCCTAAAAGTATTGCATTCATTAGTATCAATTAATACCTATTACTAAGATTTTGAAGATGTACTAACTAGAAGTGGAAATGTTATTTACTGGCATCATATGAAATTACAGCTGACTCAAGAAAATATTTAAATCCTAACTACCATTTATAAAATATGATCCTTTTAACTCGTTCAGCAACTGCTTAAAGGCTTAATGGGCTAAAAGATAACAAAATGTGTTCTCTGTCACAATTCCTCTGTCAGCAATATACTTAGATTTGCATTGGCATTAAAGAAACCTTGGTGCAAAATAAGATTTCATTCATAGAATGTAAGGATAATACTTGAAAAAACTTGGGTGAAGTGCCAGTCACAAACAGCACCACTGAAATAATGAGCATCTGATGTTCAGAAGTAGACATCATCAACACCAAACTAGAAATAAGAACACACTTTCAGTTCTCTAAAACTGGGTTTAGAAGAGTGATCTGTCATATAATAAGCTACTGCTCTCTTACAAGTTTTCTTTTTAATTAAACACAAGAGAAGTAGGATTTCTACTCAGAATTTGTATAACAATGAGCACACTTAAAAGTGACAAGTCTAATGTACAATAGCAGGGTGATATACTAGAGAATAGTTATGCAGATCTGGTGTGATATTGCTCTCTGTATCTACTTGGCCAAGTGAGTTTACCTCTCTGGCCTAAGCATCTCATTATTAAGTGAAAGGGGTGTAATTAGTTTACCTACAAGATCTCCTTCTAGTTCTAAACTTTTATGACTCTAACTCCCTTTTCATCAACCATGCTTCTTTCAATGATGACAAATTTTAAACCAAAAGCTGATGGCATTAGAAGTGTGAATGTAAAATCTAAGTAAATGCTTGCTAAAAAAGTAGGAAATCTATTTCTCAGACTTCTGAGATTATCACATACAGTAGTCACTTTGTCTGTAAGTAGGCATAAATTGTTCCAAATGCATTTAAAGAAACTATGTGTGGGCTTGTCAGCAAATGCATTTCCTAGTGCAACCTAACTAGGAATACATAAGTTGTATAAATAGGGATCAATGTGGCTCATAGCTTGTCTTTCATATAGGCATAAAGGCCAAATGTAACTCATGTAATATAGTTCCAGTAAGAATATATGACTATGTTAATAAGATAGAAAAGTTCAGAAAGACATTTTCTTTATGACATCAAGTGAGGAACTGTGTTTGATGACACATGAGTACACAATTTGGTTTTTGACTCCACCCATGAAAAATTCCAGAATAACTCTAGAGTCAGCTTGTACTTTCTCAATAGATTTTAAAGAATGTCAACATGAAATGAGGAAGAAAAAATAACTTTACTTGTAAAATCAAATCTGTGCATTGTGACACTACTAATAAAAATAATTTATATAGACACATTTTCAAAAACAAATAAAACAGACACCAATGATTGCTCCAAATCATTATGTAAACTCATTTTTATGAAAGGCATATAACTTTTTCTTTATGGGGTCATAAAAGCAGAAAAAGATTATATAAATCAGTACCTACAGAGTATTCTTGATTATTCATTATTTTATACATATGATTATATATATTCACAAATATATAATCATATCACAAACAAATAACATCCTGTAACACCAAATCCCAGAATAAACCAGCTGCTACTGATGGATTATTATTTTGAAAAAAGCAAACAGGTTTCAAACTGCCTAGAATATGATTTAAGTACTATAAAGTGTCTGAAACTAAATATGAAACAGAAGGGTTGCAGAGATAACATTTAGGTCATTTACAAATGATTTTAAAAGAAAATAAATATATTAGATTCATTTAGGATTAAGAAAAGAATATTACAAAATACAGATGTCAGGTGTGTTCTGAAAGATGAACTATGTGTGTGAAAAATACAACTTGTTCAGCTTTGGAAAACAAGAAATAAATTTAAAATATTAAAAAATTTCAATAACTTAAATCACATAAACTGAGGAGAGGGAAACTTAAATTGATTTATAGAGGGAAAGGGACAGGGAGAGAGAGACAGAAACAATGATGAGAGAGAAACATTGATGAAACATCGATCGACTGTCTCCTGCGTGCAGCTACTGGGGATCGAGCCCGCAACCCCAGCATGTGCCCTGATTGGAAATCAAATCATGTCCTGGTTCAAAGGCTGACGCTCAATCACTGAACCACATGGGTCACCCATCATTACTATTTTTTTAAAAATAACTAGACTAACTCAGGTTTGCTTAGAAAAGCAACCCTAATGGGCAACAATGATTTGCTATCATTGTATCAAAATAACAACTTAGCTAATATTGACCTGTGCTTATATTACTTACTCAGAGGTCTTTTACAAACAACCAAAAACCAGGAAGTATAACCCCCACTCTCCCTAAAAAGACTTTTCAGCACTTAAAAGTAGGTGGTATCATGTCCACAGATTAACAACCACAAGCTCAGAACTTGGTGATATTACACGCAATTTCAACAATTTTGGCCGTCTTGTTTTCTGGCCTTGTGCAGATAATAAGCAGCAAACAAGAGGGAGGGGAGTTCAGTGAAAAGTGCTGCCAGAAAAAAACATCCTGACAGCTGCATGAAAACAGCTGGAGGAAGACATATAAAATGCAGATGTAAGAAATGATAAAAGTATGACAGTATAGGGTCATTTAGCAAAAGAAAAAATAGGCCTAAACACCTCAATAGGCCTCAAGGGCATTACTGGATTACAATGGTATATAATAAATAATGTTCATGCTATTCCTAAGTTATAAGAAAAAGGTTAAAATGTTTCATATATTCAGTATAGAATGCCAAAGAAATGAGACAAGCTAGAAAGATAACTTTAAAAAATAAAAATTTCAACCCTAAAAGAATACATTTCAGCTACCTAAAGACTTGATTGGGAGAGTCTGCAGGACATTATGGAGCGCTAAATAAATGATACATCATTGATCAGTGTTTACATGCTGGGGTATTTCTAACTGGCTTTCAAAACTTTCCTATTTAACCTCAATGAGCAGAGAACAGGTACATAAACACATGGCATATTTTCTTTTCAAAAAATTTTTCTGACTTGAAACAGAAAAAAATCAAAAGAGCAGGAAATATTATTTAAAGCTTTCTGTGATAGTATCAGACTAGTTCTGTTTCAGAAGACAGGCAAGCTAATCACCAAAAGTAGAACAAATATGATTGGTTGTGACATCAATGACTCTCAATTAGGGCAACAGCAGGAAAATCCATTAAGGATTTTTAATGTCTAGATTACAAATTACTCCTTATAGTCTATGAACAGGCACAAAGCATAAGAAAAGGAAAAGAGAGGAAAAAGAAGCCAAACTTCAATTAAGTAATAAAAGCAAGTGAATGAAGAAATGTCAGTTTCTAGCTCAATGTATTTCTTAAATCTTGTTATATATATAAAAATTAGCTCTATTATAACTATTATCTAGGACTTTTTAAATAGTGCATGTTATCATAGGAAAAAAGCATAAAGGACTAAGAAATAAACATGAACTTTTCTTTTTATCTAGAACAAGGATAATTTTTTGTTATTAATTTACTGATATTTTTAACGAATTTTAGTGAATAGGTGATATGTTGGAAAAAACAATGTAATAATTTCACTGCATAAATATTACAGAGATTTTAAAATGCCAGTGGCATAAATTGCAGCCACACTGACACTCTCTCAGGACCAAACTAGAAATACAAATAAAATAAGGTAAAAACACCCTGAAAAATAAAGTACAGACTAACTGGAGAGAACATTGATAACCAAAGATGGAAAGTAGAGACCACAGAGACTGGTAGGAAGTGTGGATGCATGAAAGAGCTGGCTGGGCTTACACAGCTGACGATCCAGAGGGATATTTAAGCTGTGGGGGGGTTCCCACTGAGAATTCTGGGGTCTAAACACCAATATGGTCTTCCCAGCCCAGAGCACCAGAACTGAGAAAGGTGCCCACATAACATCTGGCTGTGAAAAGCAGCAGGGTTGCTGTTTGCCAATGAGAAATGGCTGGAAATGCTGGCACCTACTTAAAAGGCCAAGCACATTATTTCATGTGCAGACACACCTTGGGCTCTGGCAGAAGGAGGGCCAAGTGGACTGGAGCTGTGTGAGCAGAAGCAAGGATTGGGGGCTCTGGTGTAGGAGCCTGGAGGGCAGCCAACCTGGTTTCCTGTGCTGAGTCATTCCCTCATTCTGTGGAGGAAATCTTTATCCTGAGGACCTTTGCTATCAAGGTGGTTTTAGCCTGGGGGGAAGGCAGTTGCCCCATCCTGTTGGAAGACCTATAGCCCCACCCTGTGGTTGGTAGCCAGAGGCTAATCAAGTCTCAGTGTCAATGGGACTGCAGGCAGAGGTGGGTCTCTGGAGGCTTTGAGTTTTTGTCTGATCTAATCCCAGGCCCTGGACTAGGAAAAGCAGACCCTGATGCACATCTTGGTCCTTTCCAAAGGCACCCAACCTCAACAGAGGGAGCCACAAGCTGTGGATTGCTGATACCTCCAAAAAGGGTACTCAGATGCAGTCACAAACAGGATTTGACATTGTCTTACACTAGAGATTGGGGCTTCTAGTGAGACATTTGCCTGAAATGCAGGCAGGGGAGGGGTCCAGTTGAAACAAAGACAGGTGGAACATAGAGGCAGACATACCGTATTTTCCGGCGTATAAGATGACTGAGTGTATAAGATGACCCCCAACTTTTGAGAAGATTTTCCTGGGTTAAAAAGTCTGGACAGAGACCGCATGCAGCACAAAAAGGAGCTGACCGGAGACACTTGCAGTCTCTGTCCGGCTCCACTGAAATGAATGGAGTGTGGCCGTTTTTGAGCTCCCTTCACAGTATGCATGGACTGCAGATTTTCCAATCCGGCTCAGAAGTTTCAGCATCCGCCCTATAAGACGACACTCAGCATATAAGATGACCCCCGACTTTTGAGAAGATTTTCCTGGGTTAAAAAGTCATCTTATACACAGGAAAATACGGTAGCAGTTTGAGCAGCCTAATCACAGGAACCAACCATGCAGAAATAATAAAATGTTTCTGGACTCAAAGCAGGAGGCATGGGAAAACAAGGGAGGGCCTACAATAATAAGGTGTACTGACACATAGAAACAGAAAGTTCAGCACAGGAACAGAGAACGAACACATAGAAACAGGGTGAGTTCAGGTCTGCTGCTAAGCAAGAACAACTGAAGGAATCAATCAGATGACAACACAGATAGATATAGAAGCAGGCTTGTAGCAAATATATATCCCTGAACTACAAGGCTTTAAGGGGAAACTCATTATGGGGTTCCCCATCCCTGTGAGGGGAGTCTGAATCTGCTTGTAATAAATTTTCCACACTTTTGCCTAAGTCTTCTGGTCTGCGAGGCTCATTTTTTGGTGTCACAAGATACGACCCTGGAGGAAAAAACCTTAGCTCACCGTTATGGTTATCACTAGCAGATCAACCTAATGCACATATACAAACCCAAACAGGAAGCCAAAATGGGGAGACAAACAAACAACATTAAAACAAGTCCCAAATGAAAGAACAAGAGAATTCTCCAGAAGATGAACTAAATGAAATGGAGATGAGAAATTTATCAGACATAGAGTCCAGCATAATGATGACAAATATGCTCAATGGCATGAGAAAAGATATCTATACTACTAAAAGGATAATATGGTAATTGGACTGAGTGTCTTCCAGTCAAAGCCACAACAGCTATGAGGGTCAAAGGCTGGTGGCACAGTAGAGGCAGTGGTGCCTCGGGCCTGGTCCAATGCCACCTGCACTGTGGCCCCTCCTACCACAGAGGTGGTACTAGTAGAGGCAGCCGTGCCAGTGGGCCTGGGCTGGTCCTACCACAGAGGTGGCCGCATCGCAGTCCCAGAGCTTCCACAGAGGCTGGATAGGGTGCGACCACAGTGCTGCAACCTCCCACAGCCCCTCCCCCAGCCAGAATGGCCCCAGATCTCCTCCCCACACAAGTGGGCAGGGGTCAGGGCCAGCATTAAGAAGCGAGGGCTGAGGACCTGCAGCTGTGGGGAACAGCTTTGGCAATAGCAGTGGGGTGATGGTGGTGGCAACTTCCCCTGATCGGTCCGGTCACTTCCTGCAGAGGGAGGCCAGGGGAGCAGGCCTAAACCATCAGTAGGACATCCCCTGAGGGCTCCCAGACTGTAAGAGGGGGTAGGCTGGGCTGAGGGAACACCCCCCCCCCCCATGCACAAATTTTCATGCACTGGGCCTCTAGTAGTAACTATGAAAATTGCCATAATACCAATAAAGAACACAATGGAAGGAATACACAGAAAATTAGGGAAAGCCGCAGATTGGATCAGTGAATTAGTAGACAGGATGGAAGAAATCACTCAATCAGAGAATAAAAAAGAAAGTAAAGTAAAAAACAGGAGGAAAGCTTAAGGGAGCTATGGGGCAACATGAAATGTAATAATATTCTCATAATAGATATTGCAGAAGGGGAAGAAAGTGAGAAAGGGCTAGAATTGTGTTTGAAAAAATAATGCCAGAAAAATTCCCTGACCTAGTGAAAAAAAAGTCACACAAGTTCAGGAGGCACAGAGAAACACAAGCAAGAAGAACCCAAACAGGCTCATACTCAGACACATCATAATTAAAATGTCAAACATTAAAGACAAAGAGAGAATCTTAAAGGCAGCAAGAGAAAACAAATCTGTTACTTACAAAGGAGCTCCTATAAGGCTGTCAGCTGATTTCTCATCCGAAACTCTATAGGCCAGAAGGGAATGGCATGGAGTAGTCAAGATAATGAAAAGCAAGAATCTGAAACCAAGATTACTACCTTGTTTCCCCAAAAATAAGACAGTGTCTTATATTAATTTTTGCTCCCAAAGATGTACTAGGTCTTATTTTCAGGGGATGTCTTATTTTTCCATGAAGAAGAATATGGCACACATTTATTGTTGAACAAAAAAAAGGAAATTTATTACCTGTGTGTCCACACTATGTGCCCGACTCCTGCCCCGTGCGACTCACTGTCTAATTGTGAGTCAGCCAGACTCCATCAGGGCAGAGCAAGCAGCAGGCAGCAGCTTGTCCTGGAGGCGGCGTGGGCTCTCTGATTAAAAGAGACCTCGCACTTCCTGTCTGCTCTGGCTACGCTGCAGCCAACAGTGAGCTGTGTAGCGGCAGCCACCACTAGGGCCCAAAGTCCAGAGTTACGGTAGCTTCGGAGGGCCTTATTATTGGGGAGGCCTTATTATGGGAGAGGTCTTATTTTTTTGGGGGGCTTATATTTCAGTGAGAGGCAAAACTGTAAGTGGGTCTTATTTTCAGGGGTGTCTTACTTTTGGGGAAACAGTGTATATCCAAGAAAGCCATCATTCAAAATAGAGGGTGAAATAAAGAGCTTGCTAGACAAAAAAAGTTAAATAAGTTTATTACCACCAAACCAGTAGTACAAGAAATGCTAAAGGAACTGCTGTAATAATACTAAGAAATAGAGAGTAACATAGGCATAAAGATTTAAAGTGGCAATAAACAAATAACTATCAATAATAACCTTAAATGTAAATAGATTAAATGATCCAATCAAAGGATATTGGGTAGTCAAATGGACATGAAAACATGACCCAAATATATGCTCTCCACAAGAGTCCCACCTCAGAACAAAAGACACAGAGGATGAAAGTGAAGGGATGGAAAAAGTTTTCCATGCAAATGGAAATGACCAAAAAGCTCATACTGACAAAATAGAATTTAAAATGAAGACCATCACATGAGACGAGAAAGCGCACTACATAATACTAAGGGGATTGATACAACAAGAGGTTATAACCCTGGTAAACATATATGCACCCAAATTAAGAATAACTAAGTACATTTAAAAAAAAAACTTCCAGAGTACTTTAAGGGAGAGTTCAAAAGCAATACAGTCATAGTATGGATTTTAGCACCCCACTGACTTCACTGGATAGATCTTTTACATAGAATATCAATAAGGAGACTAGTTGTCATGGCTCAGAGGTTGATCATTGACCTATGAATCAGGAGGTCATGATTCGATTCCCAGTCAGGGCACATGCCTGCACTGAGAGATCGATCCCCATTCGAGGGCATACAGGGAGCAGTGGAACAATGATTCTCTCTCAACATTGATGTTTTTATCTCTCTCTCCCTCTCATTTATTTTCCAAAATCAATAAAAAATATTTTAAAAAATCAAAAAGGAAACAGTGACTCTAAATGACACACTAGATCAGATGGATTTTTACTGACATTTACAGAACATTTCACTCCAAAGTAGCAGAATATACATTCTTAAGTGCACAAGGGTCATTCTCCAAGATTGATCAAATGTTAGAACATAAAAAAAGACTCCAAAAGTTCAAGAGGATTGAAACAATATCAAGCATCTTCTCAAATCACAATGACATGAAATTAGAAATCAACTACAGTAAAAACACTCAACACACGAATGCAAAATAGCATGTTATTAAACAATGAATGGGTTACCAACAAGATCAAGAAAGAAATCAGAAAATTCAAGAAAAGAAATGAAAATGAAAACACAACAATGTAACATCTCTGGGACACAGAAAAAGCAGTCCTGAGAGAGAAGTTCATAGCACTATAGGCCTATCTTAAAGAAAAAAAAAAAAAAAACAAGAAAAATTTGTAATAAATTGTTTAACCTTACAACTTATAGAATTAGAAAAAGAACAAGAAAAGCCAGAGTGTCTAATAGATCAACTGAAGGACTGTTATGCATGCATTTAAGCATAACCAAAGGACACAGACCACTGGGGGGAAGGGGAGGCTGGGGGAAGGGCAGGGGAAAAAAGAGATATTTGTACTAATCTTTGTAATACTTTATGTAATTAAATAAAAAAATTAAAAAAAAAGAAATTGACCGTTTCTACGGGATGCCTAAGCCACTCCCACCAGCCAATCAGAGCAGCTGTATGCAAATTAACCCATCCAAGATGGAGGCCGGCAGTCACAGAGCTAGAGTAAACAGGCGGCTTCTGTTGCACCAGGAGTAAGCTGTCTGCTGCTGGCTGGGGCTCTCTGTGCTCAAGGCAACAACATAGTTGCAACATTGTTGCAATTATAGAAGCCTCAGAGCTGAAGCAAACAGCAGGCTTCCATTGCACCAGCGATGGAGGAAACTGCCTGCCTAGAGTCTACTAAGGCAACATTCTTAGATTCTACTAAGGCAACATTCTTTCAATTATAGAAGCCAGGGAGCTGAAGCCAACAGGAGGCTTCATTACCTGCCTAGACCTCGGCTTAAAGAAACAGTATGAATTATAGAAGATAAATAAACCCCAGAAACCTGCTTCCAGCCAGCCTTGCTGGGACATTGGGTCAATGGGAGCTGTGGGCAGCCTGAAAGCCTGAAAATGCCCCTCAGCCTGTCACCCATGCTGGCCACACCCCAATGGGGTGAGGGTCCCCACTGTGGGGCTGTGGGCAGCCTGAAAATAGCCCTCAGCCCATCACCGAGGCTGGCCACACCCCAATGGGGTGAGGGTCCCCACTGGAGGGCTTGGTCAGCCTGCAAACAGCCATCAGCCCATCACCCAGGCTGGCCAGGTACCCCAGTAGGGACCTGAACCCTGAAGAGACTGTGGCCAGCCTGCAAACAGCCATCACCCCCTCACCCAGGCTGGCCAGGTACCCCAGTAGGGACCCAAAACCTGAAGGGGCTGTGGGCAGCCTGAAAATGGCCCTCAGATCATCATCCAGGCTGGCCAGGCACACCAGCAGGTGGACATCCCCTGAAGGGTCCCAGACTGCGAGAGGGCACAGGCCTGGCTGAGGGACCTCCTGAGTGCACAAATTTTTGGGCACTGGGCCCTTAATGTAGAAAATAATAATGATTACAGCAGAAATAATGACACAGAGGCTAAAAAAAGACAATAAAACCAAGACCTGGTTCTTTGAAAAGATAAACAAGATTGATGAATCATTAGCCACACTCATCAAGAAACAAAAACAGAGGACCCAAGCAAATAAAATCAGAAATGAAAGTAGAGAAGTAACCACTGACACCACAGAAATAAAAAGTATTGTAACAAAATACTATGAACAACTCCATGCCAACAAACTGACGAATGTGGATGAAATGGACAAATTCCTAAAATTATACAATCATCCAAAACTGAATCAGGAAGAATCATAAAACCTGAATAGGCTAATAACAACTGATGAAATAGAAGCAGTACTTAAAAACTCTAAGCAAACAAAAACCCTGGCCTGGATGGCTTCACTGGGGAGTTTTACCAAACTATCACCTATGTTTACCAAACTAACATGTTTCCTCTGCAAACTATTCTAAAAAATCCAAGAGGAAGGAATACTTCCAAGGTCTTTTTATGATGCCAGCATTATTCTATTTCCAAAATGAGACAAAGACACTACAAAGAAAGAGAACTACAGGCCAATATCCTTGATGAACATAGATGCCAAAATCCTCAACAAAATATTAGAAAATTGGATCCAACAATATATCAACAAGATCATACATCATGACCAACTGGGATTTATTTTGAGGATGCAAGGCTGGTGCAATATCCGCAAATCTAAAAACGTCATACATCACAAAAACAAAGTGGAAGACAAAAAACACTTGATCATATCAAGAGACACAAAAAAGCATTTGACAATATCTAGCAACCTTTTTAAAAAACCTCTCAGCAAAAGTGAGAATAGCAGGATTATACCTCATGATAATAAAGGCCCTATATGACAAACCTACAGCCAAAATCATACTCAATGTGCAAAAACTAAAAGCATGTCTCCTAAAAACAGGAACAAAACAGGGATGTCCACTTTCTCCACTCTTATTAAATACTAGAGGCCTGGTACACAAAAATTTGTGCACTCGGGGATGTCCCTCAGCACGGCTTGTGCCCTCTAGCAATCTGGGACTCCTTGGGGAGTTGTCCACCTGCTGGCTTAGGCCCACTCCCCAGGAAATTGGGACTAAGCTCACATCCAGACATTCCTTTGGCAGCGTGGGGGCCCTTGGGGGATGTCCACTTGCCAGCAGGGAGCAGGCCTAAGCTGCAGTCGGACATCCTTAGCTCTGCTGAGAGGCTCCTGGCACCACTGCTGTGCTGGCAGCTGGCAGCCGGCAGCCTGGCTTGTGGATGAGCAGAGCTCCCCCTGTGGGAATGCACTGACCACCAGGGAGCAGCTGCTGCATTGAGCGTCTGGCCCCAGGTGGTAAGTGTGTGTCATAGTGCCAGTCATTCCCAGTTGTTCTGCTGTTAGGGTCAATTTGCATATTACCCTTTTATTATATAGGATAGAGGCCTGGTGCACGGGTGGGGGCCACCTGGTTTGCTCTGAAGGATTTCCCAGATCAGGGTGGGGATCCCACTGTGGTGCCTGGCCAGCCTGGGTGGGTAGCTGATGGCTGTTTGGAGGCCAGCCACAGCCCCTTCAAGGTGGGTGTCCCCCCCTCCGGTGCCTGGCCATCCTGTGTGAGGGGCTGAGGACCATTTTCAGGCTGGCTGAATCCCCTTCAGGGAGGGGGTCCCTGATGGGGTGCCAGGCCAGCCTGGGTGAGGGGCTGATGGCTGTTAATGCAGGCTGGCCACAGCCCCTTTAAGGAGTGAGTCTCTGCTGGGGTACCTGACCAGCCTGGGCAAGTGGCTGTTGGCAGTTTGCAGCAAGGCTGGCTGGAAACTGGTACCTAGGATTTATTTAACTTCTAAAGTTGAAACTTTGTTGCTTTAATCAGAGCGCAGGTCATGTTGCCCATGACAACTGAGACTCCCAGCGCTTCCTTGAGCCCAAGGCTAGAAGCAGGTATCCGAGGTTTGTGTATCTTCTATAAGTGAAACTTTCTTGCCTTGAGTGGAGGCCACAGCTGGCCTAGGCAGACAGGAACCTTAGCTTCCTCCATCACCGGAGCAAGCCTCCTGTTTATTCCAGCTCCGTGGCTGCTGGATGCCATCTTTGCTGGGTTAATTTGCATATAGTCGCTCTGATTGGATGGTGGGTGTGGCTAGGCTGGTGGGCATGGCTTGGGTGTAATGGAGTGAGGGTCAATTTGCATATTACTCTTTTATTAGATTAGATAATACTGAAAGACAAGAAGAAACAGGCATCGAAATAGAAAATGAGGAAGTAAAACTCTCATTATTTGCAGATGACATGACATCATACATAAAAAAAACCCTAAAGACTGTACCAAAAACTACTAGATTTAATAAATGAATTTGGCAATGTAGCAGGATACAAAATTAACACTCAGAAATCTATAGCATTTTTATATATCAATAATGTAGTCTCAGAATGAGAACTAAACAAACAATACCATTTAGTATTGCAAAAAAAATTAGGGTACTTAGGAATAAATTTAACCAAGAAGGTAAAAAACCTGTACTTGGAAATAACCAGACTTTGAAAAAAAGATAGAGAGATATATAAACAAGTGGAGGAATACACTGTGAATTGTATTTCTGAATTGTACTCATGAATTGGTATAATTACCATCACAAAAATGTTCAAACTACCCAAAGCAAACTACAGATTCAGTGTAATACCTATTAAAATACCAATGGCATATTTCACAGATCTAGAACAAACACTCCAAAAATTTATATGGAATCAAAAAAGACCCTGAATACAGCAAACTTGAGAAAGAAGAACAAAGTTGGAGGGATCACAATACCAGACATCAAGTTATATTAGATAGCCACTGTAATAAAAAAGCCTGGCACAGCCCCCCAAACAGGAATATAGATCAATGGAACAGAATAGCAATACTAGAAATCAACCCATGCCATTATGATCAATTATATTGGACAAAAGAAGCAAGAACATACAGTGGAGTCAAGATAGTCTCTTCAATAAATTGTGTTGGCAGAAAGTCCCAAATAAGTTGAACCCCAAAAGACCCATCCCAAAAAATGTCATAACTACAATGGCAAACATTAACGACAAAGTGAAAATCTTAAGGGCTGCAAGAGAAAGACATAGAGTTATCTACAAAGGATCTCCCATTAGATTATCAAATGATTTCTCAACAGAAACACTTCAGGCCCGAAGGGAATGCAATGAAGTATACAAAGTAATGCAAATGAAGGAACTGAATCCAAAAATACTCTATCCCAGCAGGCGCCAACTTTTCAGACATCATGAACCACCAGTGGTCCACAGACCACGAGTTGACAACCATTGCTCTATCCAATAAGGCTATCATTCAAAATTTAAGGAGAAATCAGCAGCTTCACAGACAATAAAAGACTAAAGAAATTTATCAATACCAAGCCACCAATGCAATAAATGCTAAAGGGACTGTTATAAAAAGAAGGAAAATAAAAGGAGGAAGAAGGAACACAGGCCCAAAAATTAAAAATAGTTACCAATAATTACCTATCAATAATAATTTTAAATGTAAATGAACTAAATGCTCCAACCAAAAGACATCGAGTGGCTGAATGGATAAGAAAATATGACCCATATATATGCTGTCTACAAGAGACACACCTCAGAAAAAGAGATTCACACAGACTGAAAGTGAAGGGATGGAAAAATATCTTTCAGGCAAATGGAAATAGAAAAAAAAAACCTGGGGGAGCAATACTTATATATGACAAAATAGAGCTCAAAGTGAAGGCCACAACAAGGGATAAGAAAGGCCACTTCATAATACTAAAGGGATTGATACAACAACAGGATATAACCCTGAGAGGAAACCAAGATGGCGGCATAGGTAAACACCGGAATTGCAGCCATGCACAACCATTTAAAAATCACAATGAAAAGAAAAAACGAACACCCCCAAACCCACAGGAAGGGTGGCTGAGTGGAAATTCTACAACTACAAAGAGGCTGAGACTCAGAGGAGGTGCGGAAATAAAGTGCAGAGGTATGGAGGCGCGTGCAAAGGGGCTCGCAGCATTTCATACTGGAAGGAGACATAAGCTCCCGATGGCTCTGAACTCCAGTTCCAGGTGAGTTTCTGGGGACTCAGAACCATACAGGGAGGAGCTGGACTGTCTGGCACCATCTGACACCATCTGGCACCACTGGCACTGGGAGGAACTCCAGAGCAGCTTGAGACCTGGTGCCTCTTAGGGCAGGGCTGAGAAGCAGCCATAGCTGGTTGCTCCACCCTGTAGACTCACCAAGACCCTGCCCCACCCAAGCAGCACACAGAGGCTTTTGCATATAAAAGGATGAGTAGCTTCAGGAAAAGGCTAAAATAGCAACTCCTTGGACATACAAGAGCCAGTGTACTCAGTGGTCGGAGTGGTAATATCCTAAATACAACTCCTCAGATTCAAAAGGGACACCCTCAGGGGGCAGACTTAGTGAGCACCAAAGCCCCACTGAAACAACTCTTGCCCCATAAGGGTGTCTCCAGCACAGAAGTTCTCCCACTGTAGACACAGCTGATTCTCATAACCAAGTGGCTTGGAAGCAGCCAAAATGCAGAGACAAAGAAACAGGTCACAAATGACAGAAAAGGAGGAAAGCAAATGACAGGATATAGAGTTCAAAACCACGGTTAAAAGGTTTTTCAAAAATTTTCTAGAAACTGCTGATAAACTTAGTGAGACCTTCAATAAATCTAAGCATACACTGACTAAAATAAAGAATATTATACAGAGATCCAACAACAGACTAGAGGAACGCAAGAATCAAGTCAAAGAATTGAAATATGAGGAAGCAAAACACACCCAAATGGATAAGCAAAAACAAAAAAGAATCCAAAAACATGAAGATAGTGTAAGGAGCCTCTGGGACAACTTCAAGCATACCAACATCAGAATTATAGGGATGCCAGAAGACGAGAGAGAGCAAGATATTGAAAACCTATTTGAAGAAATAATGACAGAAATCTTTCCCTACCTGGTAAAAGAAGTGGACTTCCAAGTCCAGGAAGCACAGAGAACCCCAAACAAAAGGAATCTAAAGAGGACCACACCAAGATACATCATAATTAAAATGCCACGGGCAAAAGATAAGGAGAGAATCTTAAAAAGTGCAAGAGAAAAGCAGTCAGTTCCCTACAAGGGGGAACCCATACATCTGTCAGCCGATTTCTCAACAGAAGCTTGGCAGGCCAGAAGGGAATGGCAAGAAATATTCAAAGTGATGAATAGCAAGAACCTACAACCAAAACTACTTCACCCAGCAAAGCTATCATTCAGAATTGAAGGTCAGACAAAGAGCTTCACAGACAAAAGAAAGCTAAAGGAGTTCATCACCACCCAACCAGTATTATATGAAATGCTGAAAGGTATCCTTTGAGAAGAGGAAGAAGAAAAAGTAAGGTAAAAATTATGAACAACAAATACATATCTATCAACAAGTGAACCTAAAAATCAAGTGAATAAAAAAATTTGATGAACAGAATAAACTGGTGATAGAATAGAATAAGAGGCATAAAAAGGGAGTGGACTGACAATTTTTTGGGGGAAAAGGGTGCTGGGGGTGAAGGAAGAGACTGGGCAATCATCATACACCTATGGAGGGGGACAGTGGGAGTGGTAATGGCAGAGGGTGGGGTGGGAACTGGGAAGAGGGGAGCTGTGGAGGGGAAAAGGAACAACTGTAATAATCTGAACAATAAAGATTTAAAGAAAAAAGAGGCTATAACCATGCTAAACATATGTGCACCCAATGCAGGAGCACCAAAATCCATTAAAAAAAAAAACCAAAAAATCTTCTGGAAGAAATCAAGGGAGAAATCGACAGCAATAAAATCATAGTAGGGGACTTTAATACCCTACTGAAATCACTGGATAAATCCTTTAGACAAAAATCAGCAATGAGACAGCAATTCTAAATGACTCACTAGATCACATGGACTTAATGGCCATCTTCAGAACATTTCATGCCAAAGCTACAGAACATACATTCTTCTCAAGTGCACATGGGACATTTTCAAAGACAGACCATATATTGGGGAACAGGCAAAGTCTCTCCAAATTCAAAAAGATTGAAATCATATCAAGCTTCTTTTCAGACCACAATGACATAATTTTGGAAATCAACTACAATAAAAATAATACAAAATTCAAATACTTGGAGACTTAATAGCATACTATTAAACAATGATTGGGTTACCAAAGAAATCAAAGAAGAAATTAAAAACATCCTGGAAACAAATGACAATGAAAACACAACAATCCAAAACCTATGGGACACAGTGAAAGCAGTCCTAAGATGGAAGTACATACTCTAGAACTTAAAGAATTGGAAATAGAACAAGAAAAGACCAGAGTGAGAAGAAGGAAGAAGATAATAAAGATCAGAGCAGAAATAAATGACATAGAGACAAAAAAAAAAAAAAAAAAAAAAAAAAAAAAAAAAAAAAAAAAAAAAAAAAAAAAAAAAAAAAAAAAAAAAAAAAAACACAAACAAAAATAAAAAACAAATAAACAAAAAAAAAAAAATCAGTGAAACCAAGAGCTGGTTCTTTGAAAGGATGAACAGCAAGATTGATGAACTTCTAGTTAGGCTCACCAAGAAGCAAAGAGAGAGGACCCATATAAACAAAATCAAAAATGAAAGAGGTGAAATAATAACAGACCCCATAGAAATATAAAGGACGGTTAAAAAATACTATGAACACATCCATTCCAATAAACTAAACAACTTAGAGGAAATGGACATATTCCTAGAAAAATACAACCTTCCAAAACTCAACCAAGAAGAATAAAAAAAAAATCTCAACAGGCCAATAACTAAGGAGGAAATTGAAGTAGTCATCAAAAAGCTTCCAGCACACAAAAGCCCAGGGCCAGACGGCTTCACAGGGGAGTTTTACCGAACATTCAAAGAAGAACTAAAACTTATCCTTCTCAGACTATGCCAAAAAATTCAAGAGGAAGATACACTTCCAAGCTCATTCTATGAAGCCAGCATTACCCTAATTTTAAAACCAGATAAAGACACCACAAAGAAAGAAAATTACAGGCCAATGTCCCTAATGAACATAGATGTTAAATCATCAGCAAAATTATAGCAAATCAGATGCACCATTACATTACAAAGATAATATACCATGAATAAGTGGGATTTATTCCAGGAATGAAAGGCTGGTACAATATCCACAAACGAATAAATGTGATACATCACATAAACAAATTGAGAGACAAAAATCACATAATCATATCAATTGATGCAAAAAAGGCATTTGACAAAATCCAACACACTTTCCTGACAAAAACTCTCAGCAAAGTGGGAATCAGGGATCATACATACTTCAACATAATAAAAGCCTTACATGACAAACCTACAGTAAACATCACACTCAGTGGGCAAAAATTAAAACTCATTTCCTCTAAGAACAGGAAAAAGGCAGGGATGGCCACTTTCACCACCACTGTTCAACATAGTGCTGGAAGTGCTAGCCACAGTGATCAGACAAGAAGACAAAATAAAAGGCATCCATATTGGAAAAGAAAAAGTAAAATTGTCATATTCGCAGATGACATCATATTGCACATAGAAAACCCTGAAGACTGCATCAAAAAACTACTAGACCTAATAAATGAATTTGGCAATGTAGCAGGATACAAAATTAACACCCAGAAATCTATGGATTTTTATACACCAATAATGAACACTCAGAAAGAAAAAAAAATCCTATTTAACATTGCAACCAAAAAATTAAGATACTTAAGAAAAAGTTAATCAAGGAGGTGAAAGACCTATACCCAGAAAATTACAGGACGCTGAAAAAAAGAGACAGAAGAAGACATAAATAAATGGAAGACTATACTGTGCTCATGTATTGGTAGAATCAACATCATTAAAATGTCCATACTACCCAAAGCAATCTATAGATTCAACACAATCTCCATTAAAATAACAAAGGCATACTTCAAAGACCTAGAACAAACTCTCCAAAAATTCATCTGGAATAAAAAAGACCCCCAATAGCTGCAGCAATCATGAGAAAGAAGAACAAAGTTGGAGGGATCACAATCCCAAATATCAAGCTATAATGCAAAACCATTGTCCTTAAAACTTCCTGGTGGAGAACCAAGATGGCGGCATGAGGTGTGTACCTATATGTGCAGCCTCCACAACTACATTGTAGAAAAATAACTATACAGTGAAAGGCCATCCTCCGTAACCAAGGGAGGAGAAGCTTTGCAACTAGAAATCAGGAGAAGGAGTGCATTGTGACTGGGTATAGGCTCCCAGTGCCAAAACTGAGAAGTACGGAGGTGTGGAACAGAAATGGCTGCGTGGGTGAAAGGATGGCGGCTGTGCCTGGATCCGCGGTTTGGAAGGAGATTATAAACTCTGGGGTTGCACTGAACGTGGTGCGGGCTTTCTGGCAATGGGGCAGAAGATCAGTGGCGTTCTAGCAGAGCTGTTCGCAGTGATCACTGACGTGGAGATTCGGGGACTCAGAGGCGTGCAGACCCCAGGGCTTGGAGGCTCCAGGTCCGGGAGAGGCTGCGAGTCAGTGGAGTGGCAGCCATTGTGGGTTGCTCTGCCACAGCGATTCTGAGACCACACCCTACCCCACCTACAACCCCGCCCAAGCTATGCGTCCACCTGCCTGCAGCATAGCCTGAGGGACTACAGCTGGGACAGAACTCCAAAAGATCCGAACCCCAAACGAGGAGAAAGGCCTGCAGGTCTTTTCCTCCCAGTGATACCTCCCAGTTATAACTGCAACAAGACTGTGCACCCAGCCTTCAAAGGCGTACAACAAGAGTGTCCACCCCAGGTGATTGAGGAGGCTGAATCACTGGGCCATATATAGGACACCTAGCACAGAAAGCCAAAATGCGGAGACTAAGAAACAGGTCACAAAAGGCAGAAATGGAGGAACGCAAACTACTGGATATAGAGTTCAGAACTATGCTTTTAAGGTTTTTCAAGAATTTTCTAGAAGCCGCTGATAAACTTAGTAATATTATGCAGAGATCCATCACCAGACTAGAGGTTTGCAATAATCAAGTCAAAGATTTGAAACATGAAAAAGAAAAAAGCACCCAACTGGAAGAGAAAAAGAGAAAAAAGAATCCAGAAGTGTGAAGATAGTGTAAGGAGCATCTGGGACAACTTTAAGCGTACCAACATCAGAATTATAGGGGTGCCAGAAGAAGAAAGAGAGCAAGATATTGAAAACATATTTGAAGAAATAATGACAGAAAACTTCCCCTACCTGGTGAAAGAAATAGACTTACAAGTCCAGGAAGCGCAGAGGACCCCAATCAAAAGGAACACAAGGAGGACCACACCAAGACACATCATAATTAAAATGCTAAGGGCAAAAGACAAAGAGAGAATATTGAAAGCAGCAAGAGAAAAGCAGTTAGTTACCTACAAGGGAGTACCCATATGACTGTCAGCTGATTTCTCAACAGAAACCATGCTGGCCAGAAGGGAGTGGCAAGAAATATTCAAAGTCACGAATAGCAGGAACCTACAACCAAGATTACTCTACCCAGCAAGACTATTATGTAAAATTGATCGTCAGATAAAGAGCTTCACAGACAAGAAAAAGCTAAAGGAGTACATCACTACCAAACCAGGATTATTTGAAATGCTGAAGGGCATTTTTTAAGTAGAGGAGGAAGAAGAAAAAGGTAAATATAAAAGTATGAACAACAAAGTAACAACAAATACATATCTATCAACAAGTGAATATAACAAGTCAATAGAAATATCTGATGAACAGAATAAACTGGTGAATAGAATATAAGTAAGGGCATAGAAAAGGAATGGACTGATATTTCTCAGGGGGAAGAGGACATGAGGGGTATGGGAAGAGAATTGACAAAAATCTTACATCTATGGGTGAAGACAGTGGGGGGGGGGTAAGAGCACTGGGCAAGGGGGGAACCAGGTGGAGGGGAGCTATGGGGTTTTAAAAAAAAAGAATATCTGTAACAATCTGAACAATAAAGAATATTAAAAAAATAAAAATAAAGCGCAAAAAAAACCCCCCAAAAAAACTGCCTGGTACTGGCACAAGAATAGACATATAGACCAATGGAACAAAACAGAGAACCTAGAAATTGACCCAAGCCATTAAGCTCAGTTAATATTTGACAAAGGAGGCAAGAGCACACAATGGAGTCAAAACAGTCTCTTTAATAAATGGTGTTGGGAAAATTGGGCAGATACATGCAAAAAAATGAAACTAGACCACCAACTTACACCATACACAAAAATAAACTCAAAAAGGATAAAGGACTTAAATGTAAGATTGGAAACCATAAAAATCCAAGATGAAAGCATAGGAAACAAAATTTCAGGCATGTTAGGTAGCTATATGTTTACAGATGTATCTCCCAGGGTAAAGGAAACTAAGGAGAAAGTAAACAAATGGGACTACATCAAAATAAAAAGCTTCTGATCATGAAAAGAAACCATCAACAAAACAAAAAGGGAGCCCACTCTATGGGAGAACATATTTGGCAATGATGCATCTGATAAAGGTTTAATGCCCAAAAGATATAAAGAACTCATGCAACTTAACAAAAGGAAGACAAACAATCCAATTTAAAAATTGGCAAAGGACCTAAATAGACAGTTCTCCAAAGCAGACATACAGATGGCCAAGAGACATATGAAAAATTGCTCAAAGTCACTGATCATTAGAGAGATGCAAATAAAAATAACAATGAGGTATCACCCCACACCTGTCAGAATGGTTACTATTAAGAAATCAACAAATGACAACTGCTGGCAAGGATGTAGAGAAAAGTGAACCCTAGTGTATTGCTGGTGGGAATGGAGACTGGTGCAGCCATGATGAAAAACAGTGATCTCACTTCTAGGAATATATTCTAAGAAACGTAAAACACCAATAAGAAAGAATATATGCACCCCTATGTTCATAGCAGCACAATTTACCATAGCTAAGATTTGGAAACAGTCTAAGTGCCCATCAGCAGATCAGTGGATAAAAAAGCTGTGGCACAGTTACACCATGGAATACTATGCAGCAGTAAAAAAGAAGGATCTCTTACCCTTTGAGACAGCATGGGGGAGGGGGGGGAGGGTCCTGGAGAGTATTATGCTAAGTGAAATAAGCCAGTCAGAGAAAGACAAGTATTGCATGATATCACTCATATATGTGGAATCTAATGAACAAAATAAACTGATGAACAAAATACTAGTAGATGTAGAGACACAGAAGCATGGAATAGAGTATCAAATCTCAGAGGGAAGGCATGGGTGGGTGGGAAGAGATCAACCAAATAATTTGTATGTATATATTAATAATCCACAGACATAGACAATAGGGTGGTGAAGGCCCGGGGCAAGGGACATGCAGGCTAGAAGGGGTCAATTGGGGGAAGAGTGCATATATAATACTGTCAACAATAAAGAATTAAAAAATAAATAAGTAAATAGTACACATCTACAACTATAGTCTACTAGGTGTACCAGTTAATAATGCGGATTTTATTTCAATAGATGAAGTTACACATATGTTGATATATATACGATTTGATATGTATGCTGTTTTGTTGTATTGACAGCAAGCTTCAAAACTTCATATGTCAAGTTTGCTGAAGTTAACATCATAGATATTTTTACACTTAAAAATGTCGAGTTTTTTGCCCCCAAAAGAGTATTTGCCAGAAGTTTTAATTCATTATTTTATCATGAAGAAAAAGTTATGGTATACTTTAGGAAGATACTTGTGAACACTGGTTTAAATGCTTTAAAAGTGATGATTTTGATGTGAAAGTCAAAGAACGTCCAGGTCAACCAAAAACGTTTGAAGGCCAACAATTACAAGCATTATTGGATGAAGATGCATGTCAAACTCAAAAACAACTTGCAGAGAGATAAAACGTTGCTCAACAAACAATTTTGATCATTTACAAACAATGGGAAAGATTTTAAAGGAAGGAAAATGGGTGCCACATCAACTGAATGAAAGACAAATGGAAAACCGAAATGTCATCAGTAAAATGTTGCTTCAACGGCACAAAAGAAAGTCTTTTGCATTGAATTGTGACCGGTGATGAAAAGTGGATTTATTTTGAGAATCCCAAAAGCACAAAATCATGGGTTAATCCAGGTCAACCATCAACATAGGCTGCAAAGCCAAATTGCTTCGGAAAGAAGACAATGCTCTGCATTTGGTGGGATCAGGAAGGTGTGTTGGATTATGAGCTTCTAAAACCAGGTGAAACCCTTAATACTGATAGCTACTGACAACAATAATCAATTTGAACCATGCTTCGATCGTGAAACGACCAGAATGTGCCAGAAGACACGGCAAAGTAATTTTGCTTCATGATAACACACCATCACACACTTCAAAACCAGTTAAAGACAAATTAAAATATCTTGCTTGGGAAGTATGAACCCACCGGCTGTATTCACCAGACCTTGCTCCTTCAGATTACCACTTTTTAAAAAATATATATTTTACTGATTTTTTACAGAGAGGAAGAAGAAGGGATAGAGAGCTAGAAACATCAATGTGAGAGAATCATTGATCAGCTGCCTCCTGCACACCTCCTACTAGGGATGTGCCTGCAGCCAAGGTACATGCCCTTGACCAGAATCAAATCTGGGACCTTTCAGTCCGCAGGCTGACCTCTATCTACTAAGCCAAACCGGTTAGGGCCAGATTACCACTTTTTCTGATCGATGGCATGGGCACTTTCTGAGCAGCACTTCAAAATGTACGAAGAAGTGGAAAAGTGGGTCTCTGAATGGTTTGCCTTAAAACAAGAAAAGTTCTATTGGGACAGTATCCACAAATTACTTGAAAGATGGGGGAGATGTATAGCTAGCGATGGACATTAGTTTGAATAAAGCACTTTTGATGTATCTCTTGAAATTATCATGTTTTCTTTGATTACAAAATCCGCATTATTAACTGGTACACCTAGTACATATTTAAAGCCAAGAGTCATTGCTCATAAACAGTGTTCGGTGAATGATTAGCACATGATTATACCACATCTGGTGGTAACTGGTGCTGTTGTTTGACGTGACTTTCTGCAGTAGTTTTAACATGTGCTAGCTGATGTTCCAGGTGTGCTAAGCAACGTCCCAGCTGTGTGCATTTATTAACTTGTGGTAACTGGTGAATGCATGCATTTACTATTGCCTATTCAGTATAAATTTAAAATCACAGTAATACATATAGATAACTTTTCTATGAAATTAAACTTTTCATACATACTTCATTTTAATTACCCAAACATGTCTATACAAGTAAAAACAGGTAAACTAATTTGCTAAAATTTTAACATATGCATTCAGAAAATCTACTTAATTATATAATGACTTTTGACTTTAATGGACACCCCCTTGTCCAAATTAGTCCATTATATCCAAGTTTTACTGTACTGTATAATTTTTTTCATATTACATTCTGAAAGTAAAAAATTATTGATAGTAAACACATTAGTGGTTACCTGGGGTTAGGTAGTGGGTCTGGGTAGGTAGGAAGATGGCTGTGGCTAAAAAAGGATATCACTAGGGATCCTTATTGTCATGGTCACAAGACTTTACACATGCAAATTATAAGAAGTCTGAGTAAAACTTAATATAAATTTATAGAATTAAAAATAATAACAGCTAATGATATTGCTAATGATAAAAAGGCATACACACTTTATACCAAAGTCAAATTCCTGGTTTTACTATGTGTAATAATTCTATATAATAAAAGGATAATATGCATATTGATCCTAACAGCAGAATGACTGGGAATGACTGGTCACTATAACACACACTGACCACCAGGGGGCAGATACTCAATGCAGGAGCTGCCCCCTGGTGGTCAGAGTGCTCCCACAGAAGGAGCTCTGCTCAGCCACAAGCCAGGCTGATGGCTTTCCAGCACAGCGGTGGTGGTGGGAGCCTCTCCTGCTACCTCAGCAGGTTAAGGATGTCCAACTGCAGCTTAGGCCTGCTCTCTGCTGGCAAGTGGACATCCCCTAAGCTGCCAGAGGGATGTTTGACTGCCAGCTTAGGCTTGTTCCCCCGGGGAGCGGGCCTAAGCCAGCAGTTGGACATCCCTCAAGGGGTCGCAGACTGTGAGAGGGCACAGGCCAGGCTGAGGGACTGCCCCAAGTGCACTGCACTGGGCCTCTGGTAAAAGCATAATATTCCAATTAAACCAGACAGCTGAAAGACCTTCCCGACAAAGCCGGGGCTGGGAGGACCAAGCCCCTTGAACGAATTTCATGCATTGGGCCTCTAGTTTTAATATAATTTGGTTTTACATCTCTAGGTAGAGGTATTATATTAATTGTACTTGTTAATATTTTCCAAATTGTCAATATTTATTATTAGACTGGGGCTACAAAAGTATTTCACATGGGAAAATAATTTATAAAAATATATTTACAAAAATAATCACAAGTATAAAATAAATGTAATTTAGAAAACCAAGGATGAAGTTTTATTTTATAACTAAGACATTAACACGGATAAAAGTACATGAAAATGTGATTAAAACAATAGAGGAAAATAATGATAACTGTCATGGTAAAGATTTGCGTACATCACAAATCACTGTAAAAGGAAAAAAACCTTTTATGAGCAACTTTTCAAGTGGAAATTTGATATTACAGCGATATTGGACAAGTTTTCTTTACTCTCCCAGTTGGCATCAAACTCCCACTTATATTTTACCACAGTTTTGCCATCTTTTACTAAATAGTAACTCTATACTTGAAAACAGAGTCAAGTTTTCCTTGCCTACCCCAAACCAGATTAGTCTTCCGCTTCTCATAATTCTTATAAGAAGTCTGAGTAAAACTTCATATAAATTTATAGAATTAAAAATAGTAGCTAATGGTATTGCTGTTTCCCTCCTATGAATCATTAGAGTCCACTGTTTGTCGGCACCTCTCCTGTGGTACTTTCATATTCTGCCTTTTAGAGCTACATTTGTGTTTGCCTTATCTATCCCATTAGATTGTGAGTCCTCTAAGGTCAGAGCCTAGTCCACATTCATCCTTACTTATCCTGAAATGTACATTTCACTCAGTAATACTGTCTTGTTCCACTAGGTGTGCAATAAGATTATGAGCACTTCAAATCAGGCATGTCAACCTCTGCTTCTTCATAATCTTTACAAGTACACAGTTTAGGTCTAGGCACAGTGACATCTAAGGTATACTTGTTAATTTCTACTTATTGAAGCATCTTTAAGAAATATGTTGCAGAAGGCATAATATCTGACAGTGCTGGAGAAGTAAATTTTGATACATATAAAAAAAGAACAGATAAAGTAGTCTCTAACTTTAGTCACATTAAACAGAAATAAATTGAGAATTTATATACATGGTAGAAGTTCCATAATGGGATTAAGAATTATAAGGAAAGTCCCACTGGCGTGACTCAGTGGTTGAGTGTCGACCTATAAACTAGGAGGCCATGGTTCAATTCCAGGTCAGGGAATATGCCTGGGTTGAGGGCTCGATCCTTAGTGTGGGGAGTGCAGAAGACAGCCGATTAATGATTCTCTCTCATTATTACTTTTTATTATCATTATTTTAAATTTTATTTTATTGTTTAAAGTATTACAAATAGTAGTACATATGCTTCCTTTTTTTACCCATTGACCTTCCCCTGGCCTGCCCTACCTCCCAGCACATGCCCTCACTCCCCACCCCTCTCCCCCCAGGTGTCTTGTGTCCATTGGTTATGCTTATATGCATGCATACAAGTCCTTCGGCTGATCTCATTATTGATTTTTCTATCTCTCTCTCCCTCCCTGAAATCAATAAAAACATTAAAAAAAAGAATTCTACGAAAAGTAAACAAGAAAATTAGCAGCAAAGAAAATAATTTTTAAATGTTTCTTATTGATTGAAGAGAGAGGAAGAGAGAGGGCGAGAAAGATGGAAACATCGATGAGAAAGAAACATCCATTGATTGCCTCCTGCATGCCTGCTACTGGAGATCAAGCCAGTAACCTGGGCATGTAGCCTGACTGGAAACCTTCTGGTGCATGGGATGATGTCAACCAACTGAGCCACACCAGCTAGACAGAAAATAAATTTTTTGAAAGTATGTTTCCAATAAGCTTAAGAAAAATTATTTAATAAAATGGAAAGTCACAGAACTTCTTTCACTGAAAAACTTAACAATAGTGTCTGTGAAGATTTAGCCATAATTTTAAAAGCAAGGGGTAGATATGAAGTGACTTACTGTATGAATACGCACTGTATGAACAAAGACTGTGAATAAAAAACACTCTATAAAAACAACCCTGGTAACTTTAACAATAACTGCCCTTTTTTACTTTCTAAACAAACACAAAAGAAAAATAACTAGACTCTACTATGCTTACATGTGCCTTTCATGCATGTCATTGTTGAAGAACATAATTCAATGACCCGAACAGCAGAAGTTCCTGGTTCCTCTTCTGGCACTGTCAAAATGGAAATCTAAAAAGCAGAAATAAAATATCAGACATAGCTGTTAGATCTCATTTTCATTTCTTCTATCATTTGAGTATAGTGAACATCAAAATTGAATGTCTTTTTCAACCGCTCACTGATGTTTGAAAAAATTTAGCTTGTAAGGGTTTTAGAAAAGAATTTGATATCCGTAACACACATATATGTCCTACATCTGATTTCTGCATTATTTTATATAACCTATAGTACATTCATATAATAGATAATGAATATTTCAAATATCATTAATATTTACTAAATCCTTCACTTACTTTCAAAGGATACAATTATGACATATTATTTCTGAATTATTTGCACTTCAGTGTTTAAAATCAGACCATATTAAATCTATTTTTTCCATTTTGATTGTTCATAATGACTAAAATATTTTTAAATGTTTCAAATTCCAAAGATATTAAAACAAAGTATATGTCAACACATACACCAAAGTATAGGCAAACATATACCAAAATGTTTCAAAATGAATGGCTTCAAATTAATTTAAGGACTCTATTAATAAAAGTAGAAATTTATAATTAAAAGTTAAATGGAAAATTATTATTAAATAACTAGAGGCCCAGTGCACGAAATTTATGTGGGGTGTGTGTGTCCCTCAGCCCGGCCTGCATCCTCTCACAATCCGGGACCCCTAAGGTAGGGTCCCTAGGCCTAGCTGGTGATCAGGGCCTAACCGAGTTTTCCTTACCCTGGCTGCCGTCAGCTGGCTTCGCCCTCGCCACTGCCACTGCCACTGCTTGCCATCTGTGTGGTGCTTCCCCTCTTCCCCCCATCACTGTTCGCCTCCCTCCGCAGGCAGCAGGCATGGGGTGTGATCACTTGGCTGGCCTGGGCCTCCTTTGGTGGGGCAATCGCTGGCTGGTGGCCTGGGCCTCCCTTTGTGGAACGATCAATTGCAGGGCTCCCAGATCGATTGCCCCACAGAGGGAGGCCCCACCCACCTGCCACAGCACCGCCAACCTGGTAGCCTGGGCCTCCCTCTGCAGGGTGATCATGGGGCGATGGCAGGGCCCCCCCAACCAATCACATCACACCCACCTCAGCTGGCCTGGCGCCAGTGCATGTGATAGTATGGTGGTCCAGAAAGTCGTTCTACTGTTTGGTTGATTTGCATAGTACACTTTTATTATTATATATTATTATAGAATATAGGCCCAGTGCATGAAAATTTGTGCACTGGAGGGGGAGAGTCTCTCAGCCCAGCCCGCACCCTCTCACAGTCTGAGTTTCCTCAGGGGATATCCTACTGCAGGAGGCAACCAGGCTAGCAGATCAGGGGATGACATCACCCACATCACCCCACTGTTGTGGCCAGGCCTCCCTCTGACCAGATGGGCTGATCAGGAGACAGTGCTGCCTCCCCCCCCCCCATCACTCCTCCACCACCGCTGGTTGCCATCCCTCCATCGCTGTTCCCTCCCTCTGCCCGCTGGCATGCACCTTGGCTGGCCTGGCACCGCCTACTATCTCCTCCCCTTCCCCCTGCCGACTGGTTGATCCACCGTTTGGTTGATTTGCATATTACAGTTTTATTATATAAGATGTTTACTGATATACGGTGTGCTGTCCTAGGAACTACTGATATACTATATGGCTTTATATTTAAAAGCTTTAGATGACCATTAGGTCAATGATTCTCTATAAAACCAAAGTTTCAATATTAAACCTTAATCTAATCTTTACTCTGATGAAACTATACCATCTCTTTTAGGAAATACTTGCCGCATTTGGAGTTTTACCTGTGACTATCATGCTTAGATTTTTGATGGTAGTATCAGGTTGATAGCCCCCAGAGGAAATGCCTACAACAAGTTCCCAAAACAGAAATTATATTGATAACCATGACTACCTTACTATGTGTATGTGCATTTTTGGGCTTACAGTATCTCAAAAACTATGTTCTCCATATTCCTAACTCCCTTTGCTGCTGTCCATGATAGAAAATGTACTTTAGGATTAAGGAGAGAGGATCCACTGAAATATATAATGTTACTAGGGGACCGGTGCACAAAAATTTGTGCACTCGGGGTGGAGGGAGTTCCTTAGCCCAGCCTGTGCCCTCTCACAGTCTGGGACCCCTCAGTGGATGTCCTATGATGGCCCCAGTCTGCCAGGCGCCTTCTGTGTGTGTGTGTGTG
>PVJC01017089.1:0-32896 GCA_004026665.1 Murina feae
TGTGGTTCAGGGATGGAGAGGTGGTGTGGTTCAGGGATGGAGAGGTGGTGTGGTTCAGGGATGGAGAGGTGGTGTGGTTCAGGGATGGAGAGGTGGTGTGGTTCAGGGATGGAGAGGTGGTATGGTTCAGGTATCATTCGGATATGGAGAGTTCTTTTCCCCCTTGCTTCTCTGGTTAAATAAGAGCCAAGAACTGCTCTGAAGACAGTACCACAAGCATCAGGCCTGATGAAAAGGTATCTCATTGATAAGCAAAAATTACAGAAATGGAAATGGAATGATCTGGAATAACATCACAAAGTAATAGGATTATAATTTAAATAACATCCTGGAGGATCGGCATTCATTTCTTTTGGACATACTCTGTGCATGCAAAAATAACTTCATCAACAGAAGTACAGGACATTCACACACTAAAAAACAATTCTCCTGCCTTGTTTCTAGTTCTAGGCCATTTTTTAAAAATATTTTTAAGTTAATTTTTAGATAGAGAGGAAGAAAGAGAGAGAGTGGGGGGGGAGAGAGAGAGAGAGATACATGAGAGAGACACATTGATTGGCTGCTTTCCGCATGCTCTCTACTGGGAATCAGGCCTGCACCCAAGCATGTGCCCTTACCAGGAATGGAACCAGGACCTCCTGGTCCATGGGATGACGCCCAATCCACTGAGCCATACAAGCAGGGCTAGCCATTCTTTTGAACACTTTGGGAAGAGTTTAGAGAGTAGCCCCACCCAATAAAGCCTTGAATTATGAAATAAGGCAAGAGCCCATAATAATAAAGAATTATTTGGAACATCACTGAAATCATCTTTATCATAATGTCACTTAAATAAGGTAAAATGTGGTTTTAAACAACTAGATTTTAAAATTTCCTTATGCACATGGCTTATGTATAGTTTAGGAATCCAAAGCAAATTTATAAATTAAATACAAGCACAGCCACAGAACTAATGAAATTCAAGTTATACAGTGGCTATGGTTGTGCTAAAACTAGCTTGCCATTCTAAACATGCCCATGCTTTGTGGCATGCCATTCCCCCTGTATGCTGTGTAATTCAGTTCTCCCACTTCTGTTCTCACTCAGAAACCTTTGTCCTTAGAGTGAGCAGTAATATAATTTAACCTTCCTATGGTGTCAACACATCATTCTCCTATTAAGTCTGCTGCTCTTTCCTCAGTAGCCCTCCAAATGAACCAATCTAAACATAAAGGCAAACTTAGATAAATCACCCCAGGGCAATACAAGGGTATCAGGTAGTCATTAGAGTATCCAGAATATGCTTATACTAGAGGCCTGATGCACACATTTGTGCACAAGTGAGGTCCCTCAGCCTGGCCGGTGATGGGAGCCAATTGAGGCTGACTTGCCCAGTCTCAATTGTGGCTGATCAGGGCTGGCTGACTGGTGGAGGGGCCACAGGAGGTTGGCCAGCTGCCAGAAGTTGGCTTTTGGAGACCCCCAGGGGGCAGCTCCTGCATTGAGCGTCTGCCCCCTGGTGGTCAGTTGCATCATAACAACCAGCTGACAGGTTGTTCAGTCATTTGGTTGCTTAGGCTTTTATATATATAGATTGCCTTTTCTCTCTTCTTTTCTAAGTATTGTAAAGCTTTAAATTTAGAGGTTCTTATAGAGAACTCTAGGACTCCTCATAATACATCCAGGGAACCCTAGACCCCAATTTGAGAAGCACTGGTATAATAACTAATGGCATCAGAATCAGAGTGCCTAGGACTTGAAATTCTGGCTCCATTACTTACAGTAACATTTTGATCAGTGGCTGTGAAAGGACCATGTGCCATTCAAGCTTGAGTGACACAGAAGTTACCTCTGAGTAAAACAGGCCTGCAGCAAATCTGAAGTCATTTGCTTCTGCTTCCCTTCCCCTGCCTTGCCAATGCCTCCCTTCCCCTCTATATCCTCAACTACCACTACTTGAACCACTGGTTTAGCTCCTGGTTAGCCATCAGTTCATCAATCTGTCTCTCTTTACCCCACTCCTAAATCCCTTCCAAAATACTAGGGTAGAATGGTTATTTGTAGATTTCCAAAAGTCATTTTTGGGGCAACTACTAGGTGCTAGACACTTTGAATACTTGAATTTACTTAATCCTCTCAATAAGTCAGCAAACTAGGCTATTGGTAATCCTCAGACACAAAACTACTACATCTCTAACGCCAAGCACTGATTCTAGGGAACGGTAAGAACTCAAACATGTTTGTTTGTTTTTAATCTTTATTGTTCAGATTATTACAATTGTTCCTCTTTTTTCTCCTCATACCTCCCCTCCTCTCAGTTCCCACTCCACTCTCTGCCCTTACCCCCCTCCCACCACTGTCCTCATCCATAGGTGTACGATTTTTGTCCAGTCTCTTTCTGTACCCCCAGCAGCCCTTTCCCCCTGAGAATTGTCAGTCCCCTCCCTTTCTATGCCCCTGATTCTATTCTAGTATCTATCAACAAGTGAATCTAAAAATCAAGTGAATAAAAAATCTGATAAACAGAATAAACTGGTGAATAGAATAGAATCAAACATGTTTATTGAATGAATGAATGTCATCTTGACTGAGAGTTAGTAACTAGAAGAGATGCCATTCAACCCATAAGACTGACTCCATGACTTTAATGCTTTTTCCTCTACACCAGGGCTCAGGAAACTTTTTCTGTAAAGGGCTAAATATTTAGACTTTAAGGGCCAGACAGCCTCTATTGCAACTATCAACCATCATAGCACAAAAGTAACCACAGACGATACATAAACTCATGAATATGGCTGTTCCAAAAAAACTTTATGAACGGATACTGAAATTTGAATTTTATATAATTTTTTACATCATGAAGTATTATTCTTCTTTCAATTTTCCCAACCATTTAAAAATGTAAAAGCCGCCCTAACCAGTTTGGCTCAGCGGACAGAGTGTCAGCCTGCAGACTGAAAGGTCCCAGGTTCAATTCCGGTCAAGGGCATGTACCTTGGTTGCAGGCACATCCCCAGTAGGGGGTGTGCAGGAGGCAGCTGACCAATGTTTCTCTCTCATGGATGTTTCTAACACTCTCCATCTCTTTCCCTTTTTCTGTGTAAAAAATCAATAAATTATATTTAAAAAAAATAAAAATGTAAAAGCCAAAAAAAAAAATAAATAAATAAATAAATAAAATAAAATAAAAATGTAAAAGCCAGTCTTACCTATGGGCTATAAAAAATTAACAATGAACTGGATTTGGCTTATAGGCCATAGTTTGCCAACCTCTGCTCTACACCAGGCTCCCACTCTGTCTTTAATATACATATATAATCTAATAAAAGAGTAATATGCAAATTGACCATCACTCTGAGATACCTAAGCCATGTCCACCAGCTAATCAGAGTGGCTGTATGCAAATTAACCAAGCTAAGATGGAGGCTGGCAGCCTCAGAGCTAGAGTAAACAGAAGGCTTCCGTTTCAACTGCCTGCCTAGGCTGGCTGAGCCTCTGCTCATGGTAACAATGTTTCAATTATAGAAGCCATGGAGCTGAAACAAACAGGAGGCTTCCTTACCTGCCTAGGCCTCTGCTCAAGGTAACAAAGTTTCAATTATAGAAGATAAATAAACCCCAGAAACATGATTCCAGCCAGCCTCGCTGAGACCTTGGGTCAATGGGAGCTGTGGGCAGCCTGAAAGCCTGAAAGCCTCAGCCCCTCACCCAGGCTGGCCAGGTACCCCAGTAGGGACCCGAACCCTGAAGGGACTGTGGGCAGCCTGAAAACAGCCCTCAGCCCCTCACCCAGGCTGGCCATACCCCAATGGAGTGAGGGTCCCCACTGGGGGGGGCTTGGCCAGCCTGCAAACAGCCATCAGCCCCTCACCAGGCATGCCAGCAGGTGGACATCCCCTGAGGGGTCCCAGACTGACAGAGGGACCCCCCCCCCGAGTGCACAAATTTTTGTGCACCAGGCCCCTAATATATATATATATATATATATATATATATATATATATATATATATATGTTTTTATTGATTTTTAAAGAGAAGGAAAGGGAGATAGAAACATTGATGTGAGAGAGGAACATCAATCAGCTGCCTCCTGGCACACACTCCGACCAGGGATTGGGCCTGCCACCTGGGCATGGGAATGGCACTGGCAATGAAACTGGCAACCTTTTGGTCCACAAGATCATGCTCCAGACAGGGCCAAACCTCCCACTCTCTTAAGTCCTCCCACCAACTAAGTGGAATGAAGAGAATTCTAGATGGTAGAATTTCAGACCCAGATCAGTTAAATAGGCTCAAATTTTTCAGCTGCCTCTGAAGTTCAGCCTCTCTCTCAAAAACCATGTGCAAAACCATGGCCTCTCATCAGTGCCTAGGATACATAATGTCTTTCCTCTAACCATAGCTCTGCACACTGACTTTCAAAAAAGTTCTAGATTATTTCAGGATAAAGTCAGGTGCTAAATAATAAAGTTGGGCCATTCCAAGAGGGCAATTACCTAATCTGTTAATGAAAGAGCAGTCACATATCATAGCAGAATCTCCTCTGGTATATTCATTACAGGCAAAATTAAGATAAGTGAAACTTGCTTTATCTCCTTATTAAGTCAGAAAAATGACTACATATCTTTTCCAGATAAGAAGCTGTTTAGAAGACGAAGCTCTATGATATGTTATAATGTAGTTTTCTTTTTCTTTCTACCAAGGAAATTCAGAATAACTTGCCTCACTGTAAATCACAGTAACTAGTTGTTTTTTCTCTCTCCAAATGAGACATTGCCTGACATCCAACATGTGGCAAGATCTGAAAAGTTTCCACAAATTGGTAAAATTCTTTCTACATGAATATGTAATGTAATCTTCTTGTTAAACAAGAATAGATAATTTCTCCAAAATGAATGCAATAAAGGGGCATAGAAAGAATAAATAATCCTAATACTGTTCTTTAATTCTGCTTGTAATTTTCCAAATTCCAGACTGATGGCAACATAGTGGGCCCATTCTACTACACACTATTTCAAAATGTTCCTGCTTGTTGGACAAAAACATAGGGACAGTGGTTACTAAAAAGCCCCAAATGTAGTAAACTTGCATCACTTTATAGCAAAATAAAAAAGTCAATAATTTGTCAGATTTACTTATATTATTTGTGCCTGCATTCAACAAACATTTATTGAGCACCAATTATGGGCCAGGCATTGAGGATCCTATAAAAATAAAGTTTTTGCCCTCGAGAAAATTAGTTTAAATTATGAAGATGAATGATGATAACAGTATTATGTTAAGCATAGAATCACTGATTATGTATCTGGCACTGTGCTAAACGATCTACTTACACAATCTCATTTAATGCAACCATCCCCCAACTCCAAAAGGTAGGTGTTATCATTATTCCCATTTTACATATTTAACCACTAAGGCTTAGACAGGCTCACTAACTAGCCCATGGTTATATAACTAGTTAGTTGGTAGATCTGGGATATAAACCCACGAAGACTGACTCTAGAACCTACTAAAGTAGAAGTTGTGCATAAATACTGATACTACTATATTTATTGGTACCTGTTCTAAGAGAGAGATAAAGTGCCACAAATGTTAAAGAAGGAGGAGGTAACTTTTGATTAAGTCACTAGAGCGGGCTCCATGGAGCTGGGATACAGAAAGCTTTGAAATGGGAAGAAGAGAGGAAGGAAGTGCTAGGCAGAGGAAGCAGCACGAGCAATGGCACCAAGATGGGAAACGTAGGGCAATGTTTAGGGAAAAGCAGGTAGGCCCAGTTTGGTGTCAACTGTACATTAATGGGAGAAGCAGGAAACACGGTGAAAAGCCAGGTGAGGGTCTAGTCATAGAAGGTCATTAAAAGTAGACATTTATGACCATGCCCTTGGCCGTCCCGGATCTGTCTCTTGTGTCAACAGTTTTTGAACAAAACAGACCCAGGGACGCCCCTTCTTCCAGCCTCAGACAACCCTCCTGCGCCTTATCCAGTCACCGCCTTCAGAACCACCACCAGGACCAGCCGACACACCATTTTGGTTTTTTTCTACCTTAACTCCTTATTGCCGAACAACCACGAGCTCCCAAATTCGTCAGAATTATTGCACCGAGGTGCAGGCTGCAGTCAACCGCCTGCCCAGCCTGCCTCTGGGGGCCTCCCACACCTACCTCTCTCTGGGCTTCTATTTTGACCCTGAAGATGTGGCGTTGAGTTGGTGGAGAAGTATGAGAGCGCTGAGCATCTCTTCAAGTTGCAAAACAAGCATTGCTGCCGCATTCTCTTCCAGGACGTGCTGAGGCCTCCCCAAGGTGAGTGGGCAAAACTCAGGCCACCATGGAAGCCGCCCTGGCTTTGGAGAGGAACCTGAATCAGGCTCTTGTGGAGCTGCAGGCCCTGGGTTCTACCTGCGCAGACCCTCATCTCTGTGACTTCCGGGAGGACCACTTCCTGGATGAACAGGTGAAACTCATCAAGAAGATGGGCGACACCTGACTCACCTCCGGAGGCTGGCTGTCCCCTCCACCCCCTCATGACTGGGCTGGGTGAATATCTCTTTGAAAGGCTCACCCTCAAGCATGACCAGGAGCCTTTGGAGGCCAGAGGCCTTTCAGAGGCCCCTCTGCATCCCCTTGATGTCTGGCTTTTACCTGAGTATCTCCCCAAAACTACTAGTCATTCTTTTAACCACTCTGAAGCTCTCTCCCATCCATTGGACCAAATGAAACAAAAAAGCTTTTTGTGGCAAAATAAATGAATAAATAAATAAGTGTAGACATTTACACAATGCTTTAGTGTACAAGATCCTATGCAACAGCTATTATCTTCACTTACAAAGGAGAAAAGTGAAGTTCAAAGTTGGCAAAGTTACCAGCCCAGGGTTATGTAACCAGCAAGTTTTAGATCTCATTAATTTATTCAAAAGATATTCATTGGTGCAGGTACTGTTCCATGTACTAAAAACAACCATGAACCAGACATAGTCATCATGGTTTTCACAGCACCGCCAGTCTAGGTAGGAGAGACAACCATTATTACAATCAGCTTTGGTGTGTGCTTCAAGGGAAGCAGTGTGAGGTGTTCTGTGACCTACCTGGAGGCAGGGAAGGCCTCAAGAATGTAGTTCCTGCCCTAACCGGTTTGGCTCAGTGGATAGAGTGTTGGCCTGGGGACTGAAAGTCCCAGGTTCGATTCCGGTCAAGGGCATGTATCTGGGTTGCGGGCACATCCCCAGTGGGGGGGGGGGGGGGTGCAAGAGGCAGCTGATCGATGTTGCTCTCCCATTGATGTTTCTAACTCTCTGTCCCTCTCCCTTCCTCTCTGTAAAAATCAATAAAATATATATTTTTTTTTTAAAAAGAATGAAGTTCCTTTAAGTCTAGAACTGAAAGATGCACAGGGGTTAGCTTGATATTAATGGTGGGATGGGGTATATGATAGAGAGAATATTCCAAGCAGAACATTCTAAATATGTGTGAAGGCCGAGAGGAGAAAGAAAATGTGGCATCTTCCAGACAGTGAAGAGTTTAAAGAGTTTAAAGAATGGAGTCAATAAAGCAATAGCTAGCAAGATTAGTAGACACCAGATTCTGAGGACAGAGGCAGGCTTTGAAAGTTTCTAAGTAAGAGGTGGGTGGTAAGAGGGGTGACATAGTTAGATTTAGGAATCAAAAGAACAGTAAAGCTATAGAGAGAGGTAGCATTAGATAAGGTGGGATGGGGGCCAATCTGAAGGTGTTCAGAACTCAAACCCAAGACTATTTGATCTGATGATTGTGGCCTCATCACTTTCTATCTACTCTTTCTTGGGAAACTTTAAAGGAAATGAAGACATCAGCAGATTTGTGTACTGGAAAGATTAGCCTAGAGCTACATAGAGGAGTCAATGGCGATTCATTCAACCCTTTTCTTCATTCATTCAGTAAGTATTTGTGGAGTGCCTATATATTATGAACTAGGTACTATGTGGTAGTATTAGGCCTGAGATAGAAAGGATGGTATGTCATTAGCAGAGCTGCAAAGACAGTGTGTGTGTGTGTGTGTGCACCAGGCCTCTAATATATATATATTAGAGGCCTGGTGCACGAAATTTGTGCACAGAGTGGGGGTGGAGGTGGGGGGTAGTGTCAGTGGGATCGGGCCTAAATGGGAAGTTGGACATCCCTTTCACAATCCAGGACTGCTGGCTCCCAACTTCTTGCCTGCCTATTGCCCTAACCACTCCCCTGCCAGCCTGATCAACACCTAACTGCTCCTGTGCTGGCCTGATTGCCCCTGACTGCCCTCCCCCTGCCAGGATGGTCCCCCTCCAACAGTCCTCCCCTGAAGGCCTGGGTCCCTCCCAACAGCCCTCCCCTACAGGACTGGGTCCCTCCCAACAGCCCTCCCCTACAAGCCTGGGTCCCACCCCAAGCTGTCCGCCCCTTCAGGCCTGGGTCCCTCTCAATTGTCCTCCCTTGCTGGCCATCTTGTGGTGGCCATCTTTGACCACATGGGGGAAGCCATCTTGTGATGGTTAATTTGCATATTACTCTTTTATTAGATAGGAGATATATATATATACATATATAAATAAATATATATATATATATATATATATATATATATATATATATATTTGATTTTTTACAGAGAGGAAGGGAGAGGAATAGAGAGTTAGAAACATTGAGAAAGATACATCGATCAGCCTCCTGCACATCCCCTACTGGGGATGTGCCTGGAACCAAGGTACATGCCCTTGACTGGAATCGAACCTGGGACCCTTCAGTCCACAGGCCGACGCTCTATCCATCGAGCCAAACCAGTTAGGACTGCAAAGACACTTTTAAAGTCCCATGTCTAATATTCCTTTAAGAACCAATTTGAGAGCTCTCATCCAAAAAGCTTTCTTTCCCTGTCTCTGCCCTTCCAACACTACTTAAGCCCTTCCTTACTATAGCCACTTAGTCTGCTCTATGAAATCACACAGCTCTGCTGCTATTACTTCAGAACCATTCACTAATTGCTGCACACGTGTCTTATCTCAACTCTTCCTCAGGTCTTTCACCTGCATTGTGTTTAAGTTCTGGAGTGCCCAGTGCGGTGCTGTACACACAACAAATGCTTAGCTAAAAGGACTGAGTGACTGGATGAATGAAAGAATGAATGTATGAGCAACTCAATGAATGAATAAATGAATTAATGGACAAGATTATATGAGGACAATCTTTAAATATTTGCTGCTATGTTATATTTTATCATGTTGGGTTCCATTCTCCTATCATTCCTTAAAGAAACTAGTTACATACTTTTTAACTTACAATTTAAAAAAAATCAGCCCTGTACATACCATAACACCCTCCAGTCAGTATAAATTCTTTCCTTTTATAACATGCATTGGAGGCCTGATGACTTGGATGATAAACATCATGGTAGTCAGTATTGCAAAGCAATTCAAGAGAGAAATAGATTTGTATGCTTGATATTTTTTAAATGCCTCCTAAATGTAAAGCATGCTTTGTATCTGCTGATAAGCACCTATTTCCACAAAGAAATGGGAACATGCATTAAACAATTCAGATGTGCCAATAAATGTGCTAGTTGTATTTGCATTCTTTCATTTTCAAGTTTGACACCAACACAGTAGAATACATGCAGGAATTTTTACTGCTCAAATTTTTACTTGTCTTCTGGATGTAACTTGATTGAGCATGTTGGATTTCAATTGGCCTTTACCCAATTATAACAGGGAACTAGCACCTCACCTTTAAAAGGTTGGTCTCTGAGGAGAGCAGTGCTCAGTAGCTTTGTTTCAGCAGCTGGTTTAACTCACCTGCCTTATGCTCTCTTGCTAACTGTTTGTACGTAGGAGCAATGTTGCTGTTTAAGGTCTACAAACTTGTTGCTTTCAATCTGGTTCTATGCTTTGTTATAACTTGGTGACTAGGGTTTGTTTCTATTCTGTTTTGATCCCATAATTCGTGATTCTTCGCTTAATAAATTACCCAAATTTGGTGGCTTTAAAACAACAGCAATTATTTTTCTCACAAGTCTGGAAACCAGAAGTCCAAATTCAAGGTGTTGGCAGAATTGGCTTCTCCTGTGGGCTCTGAGGGAGAACCCATTTCCTAATTCTCTCCCAGCTTCTGGGGCTGTCAGGAATCCTTGGTGTTCCTTGGCTTGTAGCAGCATCACTACTATCTCTGCCTCTGTCTCCTCATGGCCTTCTCCTCTATATATCTCTTCCTCTCTGTCTCTTATAGAAAGATGTGCCTTTGGACTTCTGGCCCATCCAGTTCACCCAGGATGATCTCATCACCAGATCCTTAACTCAACTACATCTGCAAAACACCTATTCCAAATAAAGTCACATTTACAGGTTCCAGGTCGGTATATCTTTTGGGGTGGGCACCATTCCACTCACTACAATACTTAAAGCTATTCTTTTTTTTTTTTTTTTATACTGAAACTCTCACAAGAAAAAAATAATTATTATTACAAGTCTGAGATTCTCTAGCTCCTAACCCCGTTTTCCCATCCAGTAACACAATCTAATCTAATAAAAGAGTAATATGCAAATTGACCCTCACTCCATTACACCCACAAGCCATGCCCACAAGCCACACCCACTAACCAATCAGAAGCAAATATGCAAATTAACTCAACTAAGATGGCGGCAGCCACAGAGCTGGAATTGCCACTGGCAATGGAGGAAGCCAGGGCCCTGTGGGCCCTGAGCTCTACTCAAGGCTACAAAGTTTCAATTATAGAAGATAAACAAACTCCAGATACCTGCCGGACTGGGACCTTGGGTTGCCAGGGGCAACCCAGGCTTCGAGCGGGGGACCAAGGCAACAAAGTTTCAATTATAGAAGTTAAATAAATCCCAGACACCTGCTTCCAGCCAGGCACCCCAGTAGGAACCCAAACCCTGAAGGGAATGTGGGCAGCCTGAAATGGCCCTCTGCCCCTCACCCAGGCTAGCCACTCATGCCAGCAGGTGGACATCCTCTGAGGGGTCCGAGACTGGGCTGAGGGACCTCCCTCTCCCCCCCCCCCCCCAGTGCACAAATTTTTGTACACCGGGCCTCTAGTTGTTTGATAATAAAACCTTCATTAAAAATAAATAACACATATAAATGAATAAATAATCCAAGCTTTCTTAGAATTTTCACCAGTTGTATATATGAGTTAACACCTGTAAAGTATTCAATATGATACCTGACACATGGAGTGCATCACACTAGTTAGATGTACCATGTCCGAGGTACAAAAGAGGTGCTGTTTCTCGTGAGCTCCACAGTACAGCACACAAGGATGAAATCAGGAGAAAAGGAAATCAGAGAGAGACTGTGTTTAGACAGAAATGCAAAAAGTAAGCCTCGAAGCATGCAGCATCTAGGTGAAAGGTTATCCGTGTTGACTGTTTATAAAGATGTATGCTCTTCTATTTCTCTAAATTTTCCAAATTTTCCAGGCACAACATACTCTCATTTTATACTAGAAAGAAAATAACTATTGAAAAGGCACTCTATTAAAAAGGAACATTCTTTGTAGGCCAAACACTGATAGGAACTCACTGTTTCAGCTGGGAACTAACAGAGGTCAAAGAAAGAATGGGCAAAACATGTAGAAACATCAAGATAAATAATAATAGTAATAAAGAGTCCACGGCATTTTAGGAGGGTGACTATGTCTGTTGTGTTAAGAGCTTTCATTAGGAAAAGAAGAATATTAAATGGAATGATGAAGGAGAGGAGCAGCTAAATGAATACTTTGAATGAGTATTTATTGGAGAAGACAATAGGGACATTCCTGTTCCAAGGACACATTTTATGGTGAAACAGAGAATGGCCTTGACAGAGATTCTTGGGTCTCTGAGGAGAAAGGGATGGCGCAACTTGAGGGACTCTGTGCAATAAATCACCAGGACCAGATGGTATTCATCCATGGCTTCTGAAGGAGATAAAGTGGGAAATCATGAGTTCGGTGACAAGGATGTATCATAGATGCTTAAAAACAGCCAATATCCCTGAAGATTGTGAAGTCATTAATATGGTGTCACATATGTATGGGGAGGGGGGTGTATGTGCCTGCATACGTATGCATGTGTACAAGCTCCTTGCATGCTCTGGGGCTTTTGGGAGCAATGGAGGGAGATTTTATTTTCTTTTTTTTTTTAAGAACCAAGGAAGATTTTTTGATGAAGCAAAGGACAGAGGATATTTAGGTAGGAGAACAATTTTAAAAAGATACAAGACTAAATTTTAGAGTTGTTTAATAACGTTTAAGCAATTATTTTCCAGGTACTCTGAGATGCAGTGGATATGGAGATAAGTAAGCATGCCCTCTTGCTAATAGAAAGGATTATAGCCTAATAATTTTAGTTATTTTAATGGCTTTGGATGACAATTGGCAATGTAGTATCTTCAAACACTACTAGAGGATACAAGAAACACCTAGTAATTTTTTTTATGCAATTTACAATATCTAAGATCTGGAAACAGCCCAAGTGCCCATCAGTAGATGAGTGGGTATAAAACTATGGTACATTTACACCATGAAATAATATGCAGCAGTAAAAAAAGAAGGATCTTTTACCCTTTGAGACAGCATGGAGGAACCTGGAGAGTATTATGCTAAGTGAAATAAGCCAGTCAGAAAAAGACAAGTATCACTAGATCTCATTCATACGAGGAATCTAAAGAACAAAATAAAGTGATGAACAGAATAGATCCAGAGAGATAAAAGCATGGGACAGACTGATCAATCTCAGAGGGAAGGTGGGGTTGGGAGGGTGGGTGAAAAGAGATTAACCAAAGAACTTGAATGTATATATGCATAACCCAAGGATACAGACAATAGTGTGGTGAAGGCCTGGGGAGATGGAAGCAGGGAAGGGCTGGAAAGGGTCAATGAGGGGAAGAAAGGGGTATATCTGTATTACTTTCAGCAATAAAGATAACATTTTTTTAAAAAAATTATGTAGTTTCAGGTTGTTTGGCAAAAGGTGGGGGCCTGGAAAGCAGGATAGAGTTTCACCTCCATCTCATAAGATCCAATTTCTATATCCTAAAAACCATCTAGTAATATTAATAACCAAGAAGCAAATATTTATTAAGTGCTTACTATGCTCAGTTCTTTACTTATGTCATCTAATTAAATTCTCATCACAGTTCAGTGGTAGATCTAGAATTTTAATCTTTTTATAAAATATTTTTTGTTGGCCCTAGCCAGGTTCAATTCCGGTCAAGAGCATGTACCTTGGTTGCAGGCACATCTCCAGTAGGGGGTGTGCAGGAGACAGGTGATCGATTCTTCTCTCTCATCGATGTTTCTAACTCTCTATCCCTCTCTCTTCCTCTCTGTAAAAAATCAATAAAATGTATTTTAAAAATAAATGAATAATTTTTTGTTGTTGATTTGAGAAAGGGTAAGAGAGAGAGAGGTAAAAATATCAATGAGGAGAGAGAATAATTGATTGGTTACCTCTTACACTCCCCACACTGGGGGTCAAGCCCACAACCCAGGCATGTGCCCTTACCAGGAATCGAACTATGACCTCCTGATTCCTAGATCGATGCTCAACTACTGAGCCACACCAATAGGGCTAGAATTTTAATCTTTGCAGTACAATTCCATAGTCATACTTTTAGCCATTACTCTATACTGACTGTATATATTTATAAAATTGTATAAACCATATATATATATATATATATATATATATATATATATATATATACTGACTGTTTTATTTATAAAAGAAAATAAAAAGCTTCACAAAACTTCTGCCCTTGTTTCCTGTGATTCTCTTCTGTTTCATAAAAAGCATGATTATCCCAAATCCACAAATTGATTCCCCAGGTGGGTCAGAGACTATAGTTTCTTTAAAGAAATAAGAGTGAATCCTATGTAATAAAAGCCTAATATGCTAAGTGTCTGCCTGTTCATTTGACCATTCAACCAGTCGCTTTGACACACACTGACCACCAGGGGGCAGACACTCCACCTGGTAGATTAACTTGCTACTGGGGTCCAGCTGATCAGGACTGGGAAAGATGGACTGGACATGCCCTGGAGCCCTTCATGGTTTCTTCCCATTCCCGGCCGTGCACCAGTGGGGTCCCTTGGCCTGGCCTGTGCCTTCTTGCAATCTGAGATCCCTCAAGAGAGGATGTCAGAGAGCCAGTTTCATCCCGATCATCACAGGCCCCCACTGATGCACGAATCCATGCACCAGGCCTCTGGTAAGTAAATAACCACATATCTTTGATATTGAGGAATTCTAAAGCTAAATGAAAGCTCTGGTGTTAAAATCTCAGGACACTAATAAAGGTAAATCAGGCCACTATGAAACTGTCTTGGACCATTTCAAGATGTTTTTTGCATGGGAACAGATATATGTCCCCCACTCACTCTCTCAAGCTTCTCCCTATGTGCAATGTTGAATCAAGTCCTCTGGCTGTTTTCATTGGGAAAGAGTCCCAATAATTAAAAAGTTATTCCTTCTGTTGATCCGAAATTTGACCACCTGAAACATCTATCTACTCAATCTAGGGGACACACAGAACATTCAGGTAATTCTTCTACCCACATCCTGCAAATATTGGAAGGCAGTTGTGTTCCTTCTGGATGCTTTCCTCTTCAGAATAAACATTTCCAGATCCATCAGCCATGTGTGAATGAAGACAGAAAATCCAACCCAAACTGGCCTAAGCAAAAAGATGCTTCATCAGCTCACACAGTAGAAAAAGCCAAGAATTGTCTTAGCTTCTGGCACAGTTTAATATGGGACCAAATAATGTCATCAGAACTGACTTTCCATCTCTCTCAGCATCACCTCTTCCATGTTGGTTTCCAGTGCCTCTTATAATAGAGTGTAGGCAGCCCAGACCTTACATCTCCTCGTGAATAAAGTACAACAACAACAACAACAACAACAAAACGAATTTCTTTCCCAGAAGTTTCAGGGGGAATTCTCTTCTATCTCACTGGCTCTGATTGGGCCACATGCTCATTCCTCAGCTATTACCAAGGCCAGTGGCATTGGTTAGCCAAGCTTAAGCCACATGCCTGCATCTGGAGATGTACTGACTGAGAGAGTAGAAGGATAGTTTTCAACAGGGAGACTGTTAAATACAGGCTGGGTAACAAAAGTGTCTATTAGCCTTGGCCGGTGAGGCTCCATTGGTAGAACATCGTCCCATGCACCAAAAGGTCACTGGTTCGATTCCTGGTCAGGGCACATGCCCAAGTTGCAGGTTTCATTCCCAGTAGGGGGTGTGTAGGAGGCAGCCAGTCATAGATATTTCTTCCTTTCTCCCTTCCTCTCTCTCTAAAATCAATAAAAATATTTTTAAGGTGTCTATTAGATACTGCTATCATTTCATAGTTCCAAACCACTTCATCAAGGCGGCCTACAAAACACCAAAATAAAAAAGATCACTCATTCTTTTCCTCCCTGGCTGCTTGAACATCAACCTTCATCATGAATGACACAGTAACTATCCGGACCAACAGGTTACTTCAGTGGAAGAAAGTAGTCATTGATGTCCTTCACCCTGGGAAGGCAACAGTACTCAAGACAGAAATTTGGGGAAAACTAGCCAAAATGTATAAGACCACACCTGATGTCATCTTTGTGTTTGGATTCAGAACCCACTGTGGGTGTGGCAAGACCACTGGCTTTGGCATGATTTATAATTCCTTGGATTGTGCAAAGAAAAATGAACCCAAACATAGACTTGCAAGACATGGCCTCTATGAGAAGACCTCAAGAGAACAGAGAAAGGAACACAAGAACAGAATAAAGAAAGTCAGGGGGACTGCAAAGGCCAATGTTGGTGCTGGCAAAAAGTGAGCTGGAGATTGATCAACAGGAGTCAAGATTCTGCAGTGACTTTATCTGTGGTGATTGTGCAGATTTGTCATGAGAGGATTAATAAACTAAAATTTTATGTGTGTGTGTGTGGCGGGGGGGATCAATCACTCTGCCTCAGTTTGGGGCTGAGCCAGAATGCCACAGTCATGTCCACCCTTACACCAGTGGAATAGTAACTTCTGCTTATTCTTCAAGTGACACCTCTGCTGTGTAACTTTTCCTGTATCCTTCAGGTCGAATGAGTCACTCCCTTCACAAAGTTCCTACTGGCACTTACACTATATTGCAATTAGTTGTGTTGCAGGCTTATGTTCCTCCTGACTGTGAGTTCCTTGAAGAAAGGGGTTTGTTTGGTTTTTTTTAAATATATATACGTTTCTATATCCTTTGCACGTGGAACAATATCTGAGAAAGGAGGCATGCAATGCCAGTTATTTGAGTGAATTATCCTGAGATGGTGGAAGAGGACACCCCATAGCAATTCTGTGAGCAGGAGATCCACCTGCATCTTTCTCAGTCTGTCTGGGCTTCAGTATCCACACCCATAAGATCACTGAGGAAAAAAATGTTTCTAATTCCCTGACACACTGGGGCACAAGGGACAATAAAGCAAAACTGAGCACTAGGCATAGCCAGTCCTGGAAGGCTGAGCATTATCGGACATACAGACTGAAAACTGCAGGCAGTGATTACAGAATTAGACAGTTAACTTAAAAAGAAAGTCACAAATGTCAGAGAACTCAGTCGCTTACAGAATTAGTAGGTACTGAGCTAAGGACTAATTCTGTTGACTCTGTTTCTTTTTAAACTGTCAGTGATACCAAGAAAGGGCAGAAAGGTAGGAATAAGTCTGCAGAAAACTGTCCTTGACTATGGCCAATCCAAGGTCTGATGTCCTACCCTCAGTTGAGGTGGGAAGAAGAGACTCAGCAATAGGTATTTACTAAGCACCCTGTGCCAGGTACCTGCGCCACAATGATGAATGATACAAATACAGTCCCCCTCACTAGACTCACATACTATTGGCCAGAGCTGCAGGAATTACTTTATCCTACCTCACATATGTAAGACTGAGGCAATACTTACAAAGTGCTTAAACTCTCAGATAAACATTACATAAACGGAAATACACTTAACTAAGAAATTCGTTGTGGGTATTAACCTTTCAAAGAACCAATGTTATCTTAGCAAGATGAGGATGCTATCAATGTGATTCTTTGTCTCAAATAGGAGTCAAGCCAGAGAAGCAAACGTGAGAACAGAAGCTATCTTTAAACCAAGACTCATGCCCGTGGCAATGCTACTCTATGCCCACTGCTCACCCGCCTGAAGGAATGCAGTCAGAACCATGCCCCTCGCCACCGTTCCTGTGCCACCCAGCACAGGCAATGTGTGTTGTCACAGGGATGCGGGGTAGCAGCGAATGATGCTGATGCTTTCCTTTCTGCCTCTTGAAGATCATCATTATTTCTGGAATGACAATTTGTAAGCTCAACCTAATTACAGCCAAATTGATTAAGAGATGCATAATCTAAGGATTAGCATTCAGGCAAGTGCTGCTTAATTTGGCCACCAAGGACTCAGGAGGAAACAGCTGTGTTCAGGAAGCTATTTGGAATAAAAGATTGATTTTTTTTTTGCCAGTAAAATGCAGCCTTAGTAAACTATTCAGCATCATCACTTTCTTATTTGAACTCTCAGGCTTGAAACTTTCTGGGGTCAAATAATCCAAAGATGTGGTTCCCGGTATCTGTGAGGAGGGAGGTAGCATTGTTGATTGCAGAGATCGCCTTGGGCTCCACCCCTTTCTGCCTGAATTCTCTTAATCTCAGGTAGTTTAGCCACAAATAGGGATGATCAGCAATCCCTTCCAGGGTTGCTGGGAGGAACAGATGGGTAGCCACACCTAAATATCTAGCATGTTACCTGGGAATGAAGGGGTTTTAAAACAATGTTTGTTCCTTTCCTCTTCCCTTGTCTTCTAGAACTTCACATAAACTTTTTGAAGCTGTGGGAGTTGTGGGGTTTTTTTTTTTTCTACTAACCTGTTTAAGTACATAAATGAAGTATTCAACTAAAAAATGAAATTTTTTCTTCCATTATGTTTCATAACATATAAGCACTTTACCAAAGAGCATGAGAATGATGATGAGAGAAAACACACAAAAAGCGAGATGAATCATTGTGTAAGTTTCCCATGTAGGTTAAAAAGTTATTCTTTTAGCCAGGCGGGCGTGGCTCGGTAATTGAGCATGGACCTCTGAACCAGGAGGTCATGGGTTCAACTTCCAGTCAGGGTACTTGCCCAGGTTCCCAGTTCAATCTCCAGGAGGGGGCGTGCAGGAGGCAGACAATCAATAATTCTCCCTCATCATTGATGTTTCTCTCTCTCTCTCTCTCCCTCTCCCTTCCTCTCTGAAATCAATAAAAATATTTTTAAAGTAATTGTTTTATAGTAAGTCAATAAGGGAGCAAGGAGGAAGATGGGGCAGACAAAAATGTGGGGTATCTGGTAAGAATAGCCACTTAATTGGCATATTTCATACATTAATTCATTCAGCGGGCTCTTGGTACTTCTATGGCATCTCGGCTCTGCTCCTTAGTGGCTTGGGCAAGTTGCTTGACCTTTCTGTGCCTTCGTTTCAACATCTATAAAATTAGGAAGATGATAGCACTTACCTCAGAGGGTGGTTAGAATTAAATGAGCTAATACATACAAAATTCTTAGAACAGTGCCTGGCACATGGTAAGTATTGAGTAAATGTCAGCTGTTGTTAATAGTCATACAGATAACCAGAACAGAAGGGTGAGCAGAGGGGCTTTCCCAAGGTCATGTCTCATGACGCCCAAGAATGAGCTCTGTGGACCAGAAGATTTAAGCAAAGGTGTGGAAAATGTATTACAAGCAGATTCAGACTCCCCTGAGGGGTTCCAATAACAGGCTGCCCCCCTCAAGCCTTGTGGTCTAGGGCAACATATTTCCTATAAGCCTGCTCTACATCTACCTGTGTTGCCACCTGATTGATTCCCTCAGTTGATCTTGCCCAGCAACAGACCTGAACTTCCCCTGTTTCTGTGTGTTCTTTCTCTGTCCCTGTGCTGAACTTTCTCTGTTTCTATGCGTTCCTACACCTTGTGACTGCAGGCCCTCCCTTGATTTCCCATGCCTCCTGCTTTGAGTCCAGAAACATGTTATTATTTCTGCTTGGTGGGTTCCTGTGGTGAGGCTGCTCACACTCGGTGTCCACTCCTGCCTATGTTCCACCTGCCTTTGTTTTCCCCTGGACCCTGCCCTATCCACCTGCCTTTCAAGTTAACCCTCTCAATAGTGAGAATAAGAGGAAAAAGAATAATATTGAAAAGCCCTTAACATCAAGGGTGGCGCATAGTAGATGGTCAATAAATGTTACCTATTACTTCTTAGATAATAAAAGTAAATACGCTTTTAAAAGCTATTCTCTTTCATCAAGTTTATTCAAGCAGAAATATAAGAATATCCACTCTGACTTTATTTTTACAGATTATCAAATAGGAAGATAACAAATTGTTGCCACCTTTTACTGAATCTCTTGTGGAGTCCCCGTGAGTTGGATAAATGCTCTAATATCAGGACATGAGGCAGGATTTCCAAGAATAGCAATTCCCCAGTTACCTCTGTGCTCTTACCTCCATCTACTGTCATAAAACACCAAGTCCACACCTCACGCCTCCAGGATGGTGTGAGGAGGTAGGATTGTCTTCCTGTTTCTCACAACTTCAATCCTCTCAGTCACTTTCCTACTTTGCAATTCTTATCACTCCTTTCAGTGCCCACAAAGATGCAGCAAAACAAACAACTTGTAAAGCCGCTCCTCATCTGCGCGGCTCCTCATCTGCCCGCTCCTCATCTGCTCTCTCTCCGGTTCACTAACGCTTTGCCTTTTCTCTGCACCTGAACTGATCTATCCTAGCCCACAGGACACACTCAGTCATGTTCACTGATGGAACTAAGGACTGGAATCTGCAAAACAGTAAATGTACCAAGAAAATGGTATGCTATTCAGATGTGGGCTCACTGCAAATATTTACTCTTTAATCATTTCTGGTGTAGCTTTAATTAGGGAAGAAAACATGTCTCTTAAACAAACAGTTCAAGATTATCATGTAAATAAATACAGAAGGAGCAAATCTCATGGCATTGATCATGTAAACGGAATAGAATTGTCTGGATACTTAGATTAGCACTGAGCATGGAGGCTTGATTCTTAGCGGACTTTTGCACTATGCCATTAGTAACTCACCCAACAATGAGGGTGCTTGCCCTCCTGGGTGCTGTGAGGAATATGAAACATAAGTTAAATCTGTTCTTTGCCTTCAAAGGGCTTATAGTTATAGTTGTAGAAGGAAAAAATACCTGCAATACAAAATATTTCATTGCTGAACAGGTAGTACTGAGAAAGCACCTCTGTAATTCTGAGAAATGAATGATTCATTTGAGCTAGATTTTAAAAGCACAGAATAAAAAGTTGGAGTTCTCAAACTACAAAAATACTGTAAAATTCACTTTAACCATGTTAATAACTTCCCCCAAATTTATAATTGCATATATATTTCACGCAGTCTGCAGAATAATTTAGCCGTGCTATACTATATCCTATATTCTTATGAATACTATTAAAAAATACATATTCACATGAGCTCCAAAGCCGTAACTCAACATTTCAACAGCTATGGCTTTTAAAAAATTATGGAATTTTAAAGCAGATTCTAATCATTTCTGAACCCCAATAGAGCCAAACTCTTCTATTTCCTTTTCCAGAAAGTTAAGAAACACCTAAAACATTAAAAATATGATTAATAATTTAGTTCTTTAGATTATTCACCTTGTCTGCATTACCCAGCTTTCTTTCTTCCTAGTCGGGTGCTGCCTGACCTCTTGGCCTTTGCATGTAAAGCACTTAGAAGAGCTCTTGGCACATAGCAAGTATTTTTATTCAACAGCTATTACTGCTATTGCTGCTGTTGCTATTACTAATACCAATCTACTGTGGCGTCTGCTACTCCTATTACTGTCATTACTATTATGACTATTACAATTAATGCTGCTGAAATATACCCTCTGTATGAAACCTTCACCTTCCTCCCCACTCCCATTCAAAACAAATTGTTCATGACACTCCTTTACTAGCTATGTGATCTAGGACACAACATTAAACTTTCTCAAAGTCATTTCCTCAGTTGTAAAATAGAAATAATGGAGTCTATGTGGTTCCAAGAATGGCTGTGAAGATTAAACATTAAACACTTCATATACTGTCTAAAGTAGCAATTCCCAAACTTTGGGGTTTCAGGGCCTTTGTATTGTCTTAAAAATATCTTTTAAGAGCTTTTGTGTATGTGGGTTATAACTATAAATATTTATTATATTCAAAGTTTAAACTGAGAATTTTATTAGTTTATTTAAAAGTAACAATAATAAACTTTGTTACATGTTGCATGATATATTAATGTAAATATTACATTTTATGGGGAAGAAAAACTATATCCCTCCCCCCCAAAGTAGTGAGGAGAGTGACATTGTTTTCCATTTACATAAATCTCTTTAACATCTGGCTTTAATGCCTATTGCTATATGTTGTTTTAATTGAAATTTACAAAGAAAATCTGGTCTCACACAAACACATAGTTAGAAAAGAGATCAGTATTTTAATAGTCTTTTCAGGTAACTGGATATTTTTGTCTGACTCTACCAATCTGACTAGCAGTAGTTAGGTTAGTTGAGATGCAGAATCTGGAATGATATCAATAAACTTTTCATATGCTCACATTAAAATACACTGGTCTATCTTGTACTTTGAATGGACGCATTTCATTACACAATGTGAAAAAAATCACATTTGTTAATAGTACTCCAATCTCCCTGAAAAGTCTTTAGCTTTGGGGAAGCTGACAAGTTCATAGTGCCAGACACAAATCTTCCAAAATTCTAATTTTCACATGAAAGTTCAAATTTTATCATTGGCAACAAATATTGTCAATTGTTTTTCCTTGAAGTGACAACCTCATTTCATTCACTTTTTAGAAAATGTCTGCCAAATACCATGTTTTAATAAATGTGGTTCCCCTGTCAGTTGTGCTTTTAAGTAAAAATGGTGTTCCATGAAAAAAAGTGACTGCTCACTCACACAAGGCAATCATCTTGCTTTGGTGTGCTTTAGATTTCTCATTTTGTCATTTGCAATATTGAATACATGTGAACTCAAGGGTCTAGATTTAACAAAATAATTTCTATTGCTTAACCAAGGCATTCTTAAGTGAAACTAATATTGTTTTCCCATAGCAATGAAAAATACAATGATACATTAGTGGCAGATTTTGGTGTGACTATTTTGATTCATGTTAAGACATCAACAGTGTTGCACACTATTGCTTTTGCACCATTGGTGCAAATGCCAAAACAGTAAAATAAACAAATAATGTCTTGGTATTATTACGAATATTGTTTGGACCTTATAGACCTCCTGAAAAAGTCTCAGGGATCCCAAAGAACACTTTGAGAACTGGTTACTGCAGCATAGTATCTAATCTAATAAAAGAGTAATATGCTAATTGTGTCACTCTGCTACATCCCAAGCCACGCCCACCAGCCAATCAGAGAGACTATATGCAAATTAACTAGACCAAGATGGTGGCCAGCAGCCACGCATGGAGCTAGAGCAAACAGAAGCTTCATTGCCCCGGTGATGGAGGAAGCTGCCTGCCTAGGCCAGCTGTGGCCTCCACTCAAGACAACAAAGTTTCACTTATAGAAGATAAACCCCAAATACCTGCTTCCAGCCAACCTTGCTGGGAACTTGGCTGGGGGCTGTGGCCAGCCTGCAAACAGCCATCAGCCCCTCACCCAAGATAGCCCCACCCTATGGAGTGAGGGTCCTTGCTGGGGGGCTTGGCCAGCCTGAAAATGGCCCTCAGCCCCTCACCCAGGCTGGCCAGGAACCCCACCCTGATGTGGGATACCCTTCAGGGCAAACCAGCTGGCCTCCACCCATGCACCAGGCCTCTATCCTTCCTATATAATAAAAGGGTAATATGCAAATTGACCCTAACAGCAGAACCACTGGGAATGACTGGTGACTATGACACACACTGACCACCAGGGGTCAGACGCTCAATGCAGGAGCTGCCCCTGGTGATCAGTGCACTCCCACAGGGGGAACTCTGCTCAGCCACAAGTCAGGCTGACGGCTGCCAGTACAGTGGTGATGGTGGGAGCCTCTCCTGCCTCCTCAGCAGTGCTAAGGATGTCTGACTGCAGCTTAGGCTCGATCCCCCAGGGAGTGGGCCTAAACCAACAGGTTGACATCACCTGAAGATTCCAAGACTGTGAGAAGGCACAGGCTGGGCTGAGGGACCACCCCTGAGTGCACAAATTTTTGTGCATTGGGCCTCTAGTATGCTTTATAAGTGTTAACTAATGCTATAATTAGCTATAGGGGCTGCATTTTTTAAATGAAAATTCTGGATTTTAATATCTTCCGTGATCTGCATGTGAATAGGTGCAGAAATGGAGACTGCCCCCATGTCACTTTTGTTCTTTTCTCATTTTGTCTCAGACTATAGTCAGATGTATATCCAACCACCAGACATTACGGCCCCAAGGACAATGACAATACTTTCCCTAAGCCAGTCATTCAGCACAGCACAGTGCTTTATGCAGAGCAGGCGCTTAATAAATTCTTGTTAAACAAATGATATATGAACAAATAAATAAACTCAAATGAATTCATTCTAGACTTTTCAGCAACTTTGGTGGAAGATAGAGGTTTAAGTGGTAGATGATTTATTTTTGTTTACTTTTAAGGTAGGCATATCAACTAGAGCACTCTTGTTTGGGAAATTAAATTTGTGTGATAACCAGCCAAGGTTACCTTTTATAGAGAAATAACATTTATTTTTTTCCTTGTTATATAGAGAATACATGTTAATTGTAGAAAATACAGACAAAAAGAAAAGGAAAGAAATCACTGGGAATTCTACCATCTAGAATAACTTTTATACAAATTGTGGTATCTTTTTTTCTGTGCAGATACATTACGTCCTGTTTTGTTACCTCATTTTTTCATCTAACATTGTATTGTTAATATTCTTCTACACCATTCCATATCCTTCTCTAATGTAACTTAATATATACATATCATATATTATTTGGATATTCTTCAGAAATAATTGGTTAAGTGGGTTTTGCATGGCTTTTACTTTTTTCCTGTGTTACTCCTATCCCATCTTATCATCAGCCAGAAAAACTAGGAATCAGCAGTAACACAGAATGAAACCATAAGTAAACTCAAAGGATCCACTGAGCATTTTTACCTTTCTACCATTGTCACAAGCACCATGGCAATGAATAATACACCCGTAGCAGAAACAGTACTGAAAATAAGAAAGAAATAAAAATTTAGAACACCCACAAATAAGATATTTTAAGATGTATCTAGAGAGAAATAAGCCTGGATCATGTAGCCAAAAAGAAGGAATTCTCCTCTTGGGAAGCTGCATATGAAAAGTGCTCAGTGATGGGATGTATGGTAAACTGTTCTGATGGTCCATTGAAAAGTCAACTCAGAAGCTGTAGGAAATGAATGGGCAGAAACATAAAGACTATAATAAGAAGGAATTGAAGTATAAAGAACTCTATTACTGCATTGCTGAAAGGGACATTTAGGTGGAGGTTAAGGGCACCCCATTCTAAATTCTGTTTTGGTTCTTTGAAAGATACTCTCAATCTTGAACTTTTCCCTTAATTTCAAAGATAATCGGTAAAGTCAGTTGAGTATAAAAGAAACATCAAACTAAAAACACTACCGAAGAGAGAAAGTCAACAGGCAACAGAGTGAGATTGTAAAAAAGAGGGACAGGGAGTGAAAATGGATGTCCTTAAAAAGAAACTACATCTATCTATCCATCTATATATCCTATCTCACAAAAGAGTAATATGCAAATTAAGTGTCACCCCATCACAAAGATGGCCACCCCCATGGCCACAAGATGGAGGAGCCCATAGCCACATCCTATCTAACAAAAGAGTAATATGCAAATTAGGCATCACTCCATCACAAAGATGGCCACCTCCATAACCACAAGATGGTGGCACCCAGTCCGACTCAGCCCTGCCACTGAAGTGGTCAGGCCTGTTAGCCAGGCAGGTGGTGGGGGAAGCGGCAAGGGTGGGGGGCTGAGGGGCAGAACAGGTGGTCAGAGGGAGCTGAGGGTCACCTGCCCAGGCCAGAGGCCTTCGCCATATGCCTCAGGCATGGGCAAGGGCAAAGCCGGTGGTCAGAGGGGGCAGGGGCAGAGCCGGTGATCAAAGGGGCCTGGGGGTCTAAATATATCTACTTTACCTTTGTATATGCTATATATACATATATAAAGTATAAATTTTAAATATTTTATATGTACTACAAAATATACTGTGTATACACTATATATTCTTTACTTATATTATATAGATATAATAGTATGTATTTTAAATTTATATAATAGTAGGGGCCCAGTACACAAAAATTTGCACACTCAGGAAGAGAACCAAGATGGCGGCATGAGGTATATACCTAAATGCGCAGCCTCCCACAACTACATTATAAAAATACAACTACAAAGATAAACAGCCATCCTCCAGAACCAAGGGAGGGGAAGCTTTAAAAGTAGAAGGCAAGAGAAGGAGTGCATTGAGACTGAGTAGAAGTTCCTGGCACCAAAACTGAGAGGTACGGACATGCGCAAAATGGAGGTGGTGCAGGCGAAAGGGGGCGGTGGCAGCACCTGGGTCCGCAGCTCAGAAGAGATTATAAACTCCGGGGTTGCACTGAATGCGATGCGGGCTGTTGGATAACGGGGCGGAAGACAAGTGGCATTCTAGCAGAGCTGTTCGCAGTGATCACTGATGCTGAGACTCGGGGACTCAGGAGCGTGCAGACACCAGGATGTAGAAACATCAAAACCGGGAGAAGCCACGGAGTCAGAGTCAGTGGAGGGGCAGCCATCATGGGGTGCTCTGCCCCAGTGACTCTGAGACCCCACCCCACTCAACTTACAACCCCGCCCAAGCTGTGTGTCTGCCTGCCTGCAGCATAACCTAAGGGACTGCAGCTGGGATAGAACTCCAAAAGTTCCAAACCCCAAACAATGAGGAGAAAGGCCTGGAGGTCATTTCCTCCCAGTGATAACTACAACAAGACTGTGCACCCAGCCTTCAAAGGCATACAACAAGAGTAACCACCCCAGGTGATTGGGGAGGCTGAATCACTGGGCCCTATAGGACACCTTCCACAGAAAGCCACTCTATCAATGCAGGGAAGCAGCCAAAATGCAGAGACAAAGAAACAGGTCATAAATGACAGAAATGGAGGAAAGCAAACTATTGGATATAGAGTTCAGAACTATGGTTTTAAGGTTTTTCAAGAACTTTCTAGAATCCGCTGATAAACTTAGTAATATTATACAGAGATCCAACAGCAGACTAAAGGTTTGCAATAATCAGGTCAAAGATTTGAAACATGAAAAAGCAAAAAGCACCCAACTGGAAAAGAAAAAATAAAAAAGGATCCAGAAGTGTGAAGATAGTGTAAGGAGCATCTGGGACAACTTTAAGCGTACCAACATCAGAATTATAGGGATGCCAGAAGAAGAGAGAGAGCAAGAGATTGAAACCTATTTGAAGGAATGATGACAGAAAACTTCCCCTACCTGGTGAAAGAAATAGACTTACAAGTCCAGGGAGTGCAGAGGACCCCAAACAAAAGGAATCCAAGGAGGATCACATCAAGACACATCATAATTAAAATGCCAAGGGCAAAAGACAAAGGGAGAATATTAAAACCAGCAAGAGAAAAACAGTTAGTTACCTACAAGGGAGTACCCATACGACTGTCAGCTGATTTCTCAACAGAAACCATGCAGGCCAGAAGGGAGTGGCAAGAAATATTCAAAGTGATAAATAGCAAGAACCTACAACCAAGATTACTCTACTCAGCAAAGCTATCATGTAAAATTGATGGTCAGATAAAGAGCTTCACAGACAAGAAAAAGCTAAAGGAGTACATTACTACCAAACCAGGATTATTTGAAATGCTGAAGAGCATTCTTTAAGAAGAGGAAAAAAAAGAAAAAGGTAAAAATAAAAAGTATGAACAACAAAGTGACAACAAATACACATTTATCAACAAATGAATATAACAAGTCAATAGAAATATATTAGGAACAAAATAAACTGGTGAATAGAATATAAGGGCATAGAAAGGGAATGGATTGACAATTCACAGGGAAGGGACCATGAAGGGTATGGGAAGAGACTGAACAAAAATCTTACATCTATGGATGAAGACTGTGGTGGGGGTAAGGGCATGGGGTGGGGGTGGGGGAACCAGGTGGAGGGGAGCTATGGGGGTTAAAAAAAAAAAGGAACATCTGTAATAATCTGAACAATAAAGATTTAATAAAAAAATGTTGTGCACTCAGGGGAGGGGTCCCCTCACCCCACGAGGGTGTGGCCAGTCTGGGTGAGGGGCTGAGGGCCATTTTCAGGCTGTCCACAGCTCCCATTGACCCAATATCCCAGTGAGGCTGGCTGGAATCAGGTTTTGGGGGTTTATTTATCTTTTTTAATTGAAATTTTGTTGCCTTTAGCAGAGGCCTAGTCAGGCAACAAAGCCTCCTGTTTGCTTCAGCTCCATGGGTTCCATAATTGAAACTATGTTGCCTTGAGCAGAGGCCCAGCCGTCCTAGGCAGCAAATTTCAACTCCAACGCTGGTGCAATGGAAGCCTCCTGTTTGCTCTAGCTTCGTGGCTGCCGGCCGCCATCTTGGCTGGATTAATTTGCATACAGCCACTCTGGTTGGCTGGTAGGCGTGGTTTGGCTGGTGGGTGTGGCTTAGGTGTCTAGGAGTGATTTGCATATTACTCTTTTATCAGAGCAGAACCCGTATTCTAATTTATGTAATAAATCAGAAGTCCAGGAACAGTAAGTGCTGTCTGATTTTTAGTTAGGTTGAAGAGGTCATCTTTTTACTCATCATGGTTCAGTGGTTTAACTAAGATTCAGAGTTCCAAGGTCCATTTTCTCAGCTTTTTCAATAAAATATGTAAAAAATTCTAACCCCCTTAGACCAGCACTCTACATCAAGTTACACTTAACTTATACTCCTCCACTCCATTATTCCTCCAATATAATTTACCCAACTAAATCTGTCCACTCCATCTAAGCTAATCTCTCTACCAATCCTTGAACACATCTTGATAAATTCTGCCTCCAAGTAATAGTCTATGAGATTCCTCAAGGTGTTTATCCATCTTTCTACCTTTAGTTCCTTCAACCTAAACCCAAATGAATTTGCCTCCTTCTACTGAATAATTCCACTTGCTTTGATCATTCATGTACCAGTCATTTTAAAGAACGTAGCTTATTCATATTACCATTGACATTGCTCTTGCATTGTTTGTGTTTGAGGCCTTCTTTATTCCTTTACTGGATTGCAAGTTTCTTGAGGACAAGCACCATGGCTTCTGATTTTTTCTGTTTAAAGAAAATGGAATATTGGGAGAAGAAACAGAAAGGGAAGGAGAAAGAAAGAAAAAGGGGAAATGAAGAAGGGATGAGACAAGAAGAGAAACAGAAACTAAAGCAGAATCTGCGAGATTCTACTTTCTAACATATATAATGAAAATAATGATATGAAGTTGCTTTGTGAAAGTCATATTGACATGAATATGTCTAATTCTAATGAGCACTCAATTTAAGGTTGTAATCTGATCCTTTCCCATCCCTCTTCCAAACTCTACTTTTTTCTAATTCTACCTTTTTAAATTGCTATTTCTAATAAGTGATTTTATATCTAATGACCACCACTCTATTTAAAATTGCAACCCAGCCCAACTCCCTTATTTGCTTTCCTTTTTATTTTTATATATTTATCACCTTTTACTAATTACTTATTATATATATTTTTTTCATTATTGTCTCCCCATCCCTATTCCAACTCCAAGTTCCATAATGGCAGGTATCATCGTGTTTTGTTCCTGGTGTCACTCCAGCCTCTGAAGCAATATCTGACACAAAACAGTGTGCTCCACACACTCACTGAATGAACAAAGCTCTCTGCAAATGTCACATATACAGGCCCGGTAACTTCCACCAATACCCACAACAGAGTCACAGAGATCAGTGAAAACACAGCTCTCTCGTTAGTGCTGCACACCAGCATTATCAACCAGCTGAAAGATGGCTGACCTAGACCCCAACTAGATTAAACACCATGAAAAACTGGTGTTGTCGAGAGTTAAGCCGAAACTTACAGAAGACATGACAAGTAGGACTTCACCACAGGTGAAGGGGTGACAGGTGGCCAACCTGGCTCAGAGACCTGCACTACTCCCTCCCCACTCAGAGTGAAGGCCACAGAGTGCCTACAAAAGGGGACTTGTTGTCTGAGGAAATCTCTTCAACAAGTGTCATGTTTCTAGTGGAGCTGACTGACCTGGTGTAGTCTTTCTGCTTCCAACCCACTTGTCATCCCCATCCTGTCTCTTCTGATGAAGCATCCAATTCAGTAGGCCTCTTTGATTCACAAACTGATGGTCTTTGGGACCCTGTGGCTCCACCACAGTCCTTTGCCTATCTAGAAGAGATGCTTATATCACTTTTAAAAGACAGGACTTGCAGACAACCGCCTTCAGAAAATGTCTGGAAAACATAGGCTTGTCACAGTCTCAGTAATTTCTCTCAGGGTACCCAGAGCAGTAGAGTCAGCAAATACAGATTCTAATACTGGTTTTACACCTCCAAGATGACTGACCTAAGAAAAAACTTAACTCTCTGGGCCTAAGTTTCCTATCATTCAAAACAGACAAACCTTCTTCTCCATTGGTTGTACAAACAGGCCCCTTTCTCCATCTCTAGAACCAGAAAATTTTAACTTGAGCTTTAAAATGTTGATGCTGTGTCTAATATATAGGTTCAGTCTCAAAAGCTAATAATATTCATATGATGTATTGACAAGTCTCAAAGAAAATATCTCCATTACACCTGGAAAAACCTGGACTTTGAAATCTGAATCAGGTGGTGTAGGCACTTTTCAAGCTGTTTCCATGACCTTGGTTAAGTTACTTTTCCTCATCTATAAAACAAGTCATAAATATTCACAAACTTATTCTAAGGATTAAAATAGATAATGTATATAAAGAGGTTAGCATAGCCTGATATACTTTTGATGCTTACGGGCTAATATCTTTTATTATTAATATTAATGCTAGGTATGGTCTAATATATTCTCTACTGAGACTAGTATTGGGATGAAAAATACCTGGGCTACTTTCTTTGAAGGCTAGGTCTAGATCCTGGTTTCCCCAGTGACACAGTATATAGTAAGTGCTCAATTTTTTTTAAACTATATTTTATTGATTTTTTACAGAGAGGAAGGGAGAGAGATAGAGAGTTAGAAACATCAATGAGAGAGAAGAATTGATCAGTTGCCTCCTGCATACCTCCTACTGAGGAAGTGCCTGCAACCAAGGTACATGCCCTTGACCGGAATCGAACCTGAGACCTTTAAGTCCCCAGGCTGACGCTCTATCCACTGAACCAAACCAGCTAGGGCAGTGCTCAATTTTTGTTGTGTGAGTAAATGAATGAATGATTGAATAATGAAATAATAGAAAGAACACTACAAAGGGAGACAGGAGTCCTAGAAGCTTAATGTAGTTCTGTAACTAATTAAATAACTGAGGATCTGTAGGTATTAGAACACTTCAAAGTCTTTTTGGATAAAGCTCAAAAAGTCCCTTTTGGCTCTGACTCTGTTTGATTCTGTTATATTATTTTAAAAGGTGCAAGTAAACATGAGGAAATAAAGGAAACTCTTAATCTCTGAGACCTGTTGCTATGGACTGAGTTATGTTCCCCCATCATATGTTGAAACTTTGACCTCCAAGATGACTGTAGAGATGGAACCTTTACAGAAGTAATTAAGGTTAAATGGGGTCATAAGGGTAGGGCCCTAATCCAATAGAATTCATGTCCCTTTAAGAAGAGACACCAGAAGGCTTGTTGTCTATGCCAACAACAGTTGACAAGCCAGGAGAGCTCTCACCAAAACACGAAATGGCCAGCATTTGCACCTTGGATTTCCCAGGCACCAGAACTGAAAATAAATTCCTATTGTTTAAGCCACCCAGTCAATGGTATGTTTTTATGGCAGCCTGAGCAGATTAAGACACCTGTTATGTGCCATATTCGTTAAACATATCCAACCCTACATTCAGAGCTCTCTAAGAATATCATTTTTTATCTCCACACTGCCCTCCATTCCAAGCTCCTACAAATTTTATATCCAGATGCTCCTTAAATAAAATTACTGTATCACAACAGCAAATCAATAGTTCTAATAAACTACTTATTGGGTTGAATTTATAAACACTTTACCACTATGCTTTAAATCATTAATTATCAGTTTGAAAAGCTGAGATCTTTTACTCTCTTGTTTACTTGACATTTATTGAGCAAATTTCATTTGTTAATAAATTACTCAATGCAAAATCCCTCAGACATTAAAGCAAATTTGCTGACCAATTTATCCTAACAAATCAAGTCTATGTAGTTGGAAGAATGGGAAGTTCCTTCATGCAATGAAGAAAAACAATAGCTTTTGACAAATTCAAAGAACAGGTAGGGTTAGGCATGGTTTCCAAGTGGAGAAGAAATTCCTGGATAAATAGGTCTTACTGTGGAGATATGTGTACTTTTTCCTCATATATTGCTCAATATGGCAGCTGCTAGCCACATGTGGCTACAGAGCAATGGAAATGTGATTAGTCCAAATGAGATGTGCTGGAAGTGAAACATACCATTAATCATATTCATTATGTGTTAAAATAATATTTTAGCTCTATTGGGATATATAACATTATATAAATTAATTTTACCTTTTATACTTTTAATATATTTTTATTTATTTCAGAGGAAGGAAGGGAGAAGGAAATAGAAATAGAAATAGAAATAGAAATAGAAATAGAAATAGAAATAGAAATAGAAATAGAAATAGAAATAGAAATAGAAATAGAAACATCAGTGATGAGCCCTAGCTGGTTTGGCTCAGTGGGTGGAGCATTGGCCTGTAGACTGAAAGGTCTCGGGTTTGATTCTGGTCAAGGGCACATGCCGGGGTTGCGGCTTGAACCCCAGTGTGGGGCGTGCAGGAGGCAGCTGTTCCCACTCATCACTGATGTTTCTATCTCTCTCTCTCTCTCTCTTTCCCTCTTCCTTTCTCTCTGGAATCAATAAAAATATATTGTTTTTTAAAAAAAGAAAAAAGAAACATCAATGTTTCTTTTAAATGTTGATGTTTGGCTTTAGAGAAAAGTTCACACAAGGAATAGAGTGGAAGAGGAAACCCATGCTTTGGGCTTATACAGATCTCAGTTTGAATTGCAGTTTATTCATTTAAACAGCCATATCACTCTGGATGAGTTATTCAATTTCTCTGCAACTCGATTTCCTTATCAGTAAAATGGAAATAATAATAATAACTGTGTTTTGGACATAAGTAACAATTAAATAAAGTATATTCAGGAATTGCATCCCCATAGTTGCTTAATGAATTATATGAATACTTCCCTCCTTTGCAATTCAATATTTGCTTGGGAGTTGGGAGTATTTATAATGGAGGTGTAGCTAGCACCTAAGTGATTTTCAGTGCCAAGAATCCACAAAAGTGCTGTCACTGTATCCCTCAGCGTGAAGATCTTGGGAAAGAGGATATCTGTCAACATTTTTCTTAGAGGCCATATGATGGTTAAAACACTTTTATTAACTGAAGCTGTATTTTTATTTGTCAATTAGAAATAATAGATGTTTAACATCTATGCATCTTTCTGAGTCACACTGAACCCCAATAACGGTAGATTTCTATTTCAGTTTGTGCCATGTTGCCACTTGTTTTGCATCCCCAGTAGCTCGTGTAAAGTGCAGAAGCCAAACTTTTCACACCTATAGATACCATAAATGATTTAGTACAATCAAGAGTTAAGGACACA
>PVJC01017090.1:0-32922 GCA_004026665.1 Murina feae
ACCTCCGGTACCAGCCCTTCCCCGAGCCCGTGCGCGCGCCTCCGTACCTCTGTACTTTGCTTCCGCTGCTGCTCTGAGTCTCAGACTCTTCTCTGGTTGTAGGATTTTCACTCAGCCAGCCGTCCTGTGGGTGCGAGTGGTGTCCATGTGTTCTTTTCGTGGTTTTTCTGAAATAGTTGTTCACAGCTGCATATACGGTTTCTACCCTATGCCGCCATCTTGTTTCTCTCGTTATTTATACTTTGGTATAAATTTGTTATTTTTAGTTTATTTGCTTTTTCAACCTTTCATTTTTTAATGAAAACTTTTATCTATTTTTAAAAAATATATTGATTTTTTACAGAGAGGAAGGGAGTGGGATAGAGAGTTAGAAACATTGATGAGAGAGAAACATCGATCAGCTGCCTCCTGCACACCTCCTATTGGGGATTTGCCCGCAATCAAGGCACATGCCCTTGACTGGAATTGAACCCGGGACCTTTCAGTCTGCAGGCTGACACTCTATCCACTGAGCCAAACCAGTAAGGGCTTTTATCTATTTTTTAAATGAATTTTCATTAAAGTTGTAGGAGATAATTGGTGTTTCTGAAATCATTCCTGGAGCCACACATTCCCCTTTATTTAAAATTGATCCTTGCTGCAACCAATAACAGTAGTAATCACGCTTCCAGTGTAGAGCTTATGAGGCCTAGTATAAGAGCAGTTTAAGTATCTGCACAAAGGTTAAACCTAGTTTTCTTTATTTTAATTTTAAATAGCTCATGCCTCAAATATTGCTTTAATCAAATCATCAGGAGTTTGGAACAGTTTCTAAGAGACAGTCTATTAGAAAGAAAAAATATATACCCTTTAAAATTTATGGACAAGTAGTGGAGGGTAATGGTGTGGGGAGTATGCAAAAAAGTATATGACATCATGAAAAACGTATAGAAAAATTTCAAACATGTACAAAGTAGAGAAGTAACAAACCAGCATGTACCTATCACCCAGCTTCAGAAATTAAGTAGTGGCCAACCTTACTTAATTTATAACCCTGCTTTCCTCCAAGGTTTTTATGAAGTAAATTTCACATCATATAATTTCATACTTAAATATTTTGATATGACATATTTTTTAAAAATAGGTTTAAGAATACTGAACTAACTGCAAGCTGCAACAGGCTTTCACTGGAGAACAAAGAACTAGCACAAGAAACAAGTAAAATGGCCTTAGAACTTAATAAACAGCAAGAAGATATTAATGTGAGTTGAAAAAGAAAGAACCAATGACTTAATTTTCTTACCTGTAAGTAAGAAACTTAGGGAGTTAGAATAGATGACCTCCAAAGATTCTTTCAGCTTTATAAGTCTTATTATCTTAGAGTTTATACTTTAAGAAAAGTATACATATTGATCTTACATGGTGATAATGAGCGATAGAATATAGAGGCTATCCAATGATAAAGTTAATTATTTTAAGCATCAAGATTTATATAAAGTATTCAACAGTATTAAGTAAATCATATGAGACACTGTGAAGGATATGGTCACGAATAAAAGGTCATTCTCTTTAGGAGCTTATAACTCAATAGAAAAAAAAGCTCAAATTGCTTAAATAAAATAGTATGTGTCTTGTTTTGAGGACAAAGTGTTATCTGCATCCACAGGATCACTTCTGCATTGGTGGAAGAGAAGGCTTCAGAGAGAACATAGCATTGATTTGAGCCTAAAAGATGAATAATTATGAGTTCAGTAGGTAACAGTGGGTGGGAACACATTCCTAGAAGCCACTGCAATATAAATACAGGATATTTCTCAAACTATCATTGGGAAACAGCAAATAAGACTTGTTTTGTTAGCTGCTGAGTAGAGGTTGTTAAGGAAATGAAGTCTGGAAAAATAGTGTGGAACTAGCAAGTTAGCCCATTCTCTTGCTTTATATATAACTAAATGAATTTTATGCTGACAGATAAAGGTCTTAAATAGTAGTTTCAATTTTATTTTTGTTGCAACAGGATAATTAATATAAACAATATTGATTTCTTCTTTAGAATAGCAAAAAGCAAGAAGAAAGGACATTGAAACAAATAGAAAATCTGGAAGAAACAGAAACACAATTAAGGCAAGACTAATGAGTTGGCTGCGTCTTTTGTCTGGCAAAGATTTTAGTATTCTTTTCTATTATAGTTAATTTAGATTAAACTTATGTTGAATATAATATAAACTAAAAAGTAGACTTAAATTACTGCTTTGGAATTCTGCTTAAAAATAAAGTTGTAATAATGTCTATTTTATACTCAGTGTTGAAATAGACTAGACACATTAATTTTAAAGCATCATAGCTTTCTAATATTTATTATTTATTAACTAAGAAGATACACTAATCATATGTCAAAAAATTTAGAAGGGTAATAAAAAATACTTTAAGCATTAGCCATGTTTCTAGGCATTTTCACAACCATCTGTTGTAATTGCCTATATACCTATAGTTAATCAAGTGGATATGACATTTTTTACTTTTAATCCTTTATATTTTTGAATATTTATATTTTGCAGTTTTTCACTGTCATAAATAATACTGTAGTAAACATCTTAGCACATACAGATCTTTTTCTTATTTTGAATTTGATAGGATAAAATTCAAGTAAGTAGAATTATATTGAGTCAGAGGAATAATTATTTCAATGAAGAATAAAAGTGAGCAAAAAGGACATATCTGTTGTAAACCAGAAAATTTAGATGAGAAATACAAAGTAATATCATTTTGTCAAAAGGACAAAGGAACACATGGGGAATAAAATGCTTGCCTTTGTCTCTGCTATACAGTTTCTCTCCACAGAGCTATCCCTCTTACCTGTATATGTTTCTAGAGATACTCTTACATATATAAAGGAATATGTATATGCAGATTTCTCAGTTATGTAGTTTTTTATTAAAATCACTTGTATTTATATATCTAATTTATTTTAATAAAGTTATGACTATGTCTTAGAATAATGACTAAGAAAATAGTAATGTAAAATCTTGACTTAAATTAAGAGCAAGCATTTCTTTCCAGGAGTTTTTTAAATAGAAAAATAAGAGTCCAGATAATTAATTTCAAAATAAATGTGTAATTTAAATATGAGAGTGAATTGGGCCTATTTAGTATTAAGCCATGAAAAATTACCCAGCAAAATGAAAATATAAACCAATAAAGTTTAATAGTTAATCATTTCAGAAATTCAGAAAAGGAATAAAATGAAAATAAAGTTTTATCTCAATGTCACTCTTCTATTTTCTTTAAGGAATGAACTGGAATCTGTGAGAGAAGAACTAAAGCAGAAAGGAGATGAAGTTAAATGTAAATTGGACAAGAGTGAGGCAAATGTATGTTATATTTTATAATAAATCATATCAAAATTTCCAATCATAAAAGCAGTACCACATATCTAAAAAAATGGTGACATATACTGTTGAATAAATAACTAGTTAACTAGGGACTTTTATAGTCTGTTGGATTTTAAAATATAGAGCAGAGTTTGGTTATTTTGCATAGTTTATATCTTCATTTTATGAATTAAGAAATCAGAACTCCAGCCCTAACTGGTTTGCTTAGTGGATAGAGCGTCGGCCTGCAGACTGAAAAGTCCCAGGTTCTATTCCAGTCAAGGGCATGTACCTTGGTTGCGGGCACATACCCAGTAGGAGGTGTGCAGGAGGCAGCTGATCAATGTTTCTAACTCTCTATCCCACTCCCTTCCTCTCTGTAAAAAATCAATAAAATATATTAAAAAAAAAAAAGAAATCAGAACTCCAGAGGGTAAAAATTCTTCAAAAGACTACTTGACTAAGAAGTAGTAGAGCTGACCATCTAACATTCTTTAGCCTATACTACATTCCCCCCCCCCCAGCTATTTTTTCTTTTAGTTTCATATTTATTAATAAAATTCAATCAGAAAAAATGAACTTAATCTTAAGAATTGCTGTGTAATTCATTACTTAAAAGTTTTATCAGAAGCTACTTCAAAAACTAATCTTGTTTGTGATGAGGTAACATGTGAATTTGATGTTCAATTTAAAATAAAAATCCTCCACTAAGAATATAAATTTATTTTACCAAAGTAGAAAATATTAGTGATTAATTAAGGAAAAAAACAACAATGTATGTCAAGTTGTTAGCATATTGACTCTTTCTGTGGTTGAATTTCAATTTACTTATTGAAACAGTTTCCCAGAAAGAATCCAAGTTGCAAACATTTCTCATACATTTGGCCTAACATTGAAATTCATTACTCTCTTTTTTCCCCAATTCACTACTTTAGTTCAGACATTTATTTTTTTGTACATACTTTATCTATTGAGCCTCAGCTTCCTCATCTCAATAATGGAAATATCTATCCTTTCTATATCATTGGATTGTTAGATGGTTTAGATTAACAAATGTTTGTGAAAGATCTAGTTAAGAGAGTATAAATATACCAGAGGCCCAGTGCACAAAATTTGTGAATGGGTAGAATCCTTAGCGCACGTGGGCTGAGGCCTCCATTTTGCGCTGCCCCCTAGTGGTCAGCTCATGTCATAGCAAGACATTAAACTCCTTGTCGGTTGAACTTCCAAGGGGACATTTTGCATATTAGGCTTTTATATATGTAGATGCAAGACAATTTTTAAAAATTCAAGATAAATTGAGAAAACTAATAAAATATTGCAAAGTGATACTGGGTTGAGATAAAAATGATGAATATTAATATATAAACATGAACATGAAGACAGTTTTTAAAAGAAAGGATACTGAAACAATCTGGGAGTACTGATATATTTTTTATTGTTGTTAATCCTCACCCAAGGATATTTTTCCATTTGCTTATTTAAAATATTTTACTGATTTTTTACAGAAAGGAAGGGAGAGAGATAGTTAGAAACATCACTGAGAGAGAAACATCGATCAGCCGCTTCCTGCACACCCCCCACTGGGAATGTGCCCGCAACCAAGGTACATGCCCTTGCCCGGAATCGAACCTGGGACCCTTCAGTCTACAGGCCGATGCTTTATCCACTGAGCCAAACCAGTTAGGGCATCCATTTATTTTTTTTAAAGAGAGTGGGAGGGAGGGGGAGAAACACAGAGAGAGAAACATTGATGTGAAAGAGACACATCTATTGGTTGCCTCTCACCGTGTACCCTGGACCAGGGCCAGGGATCCAGCCTGCCACCAAGGTATGTACTTTTGACTGGAATCCAGCCCCGGACCCTTCAGTCTGCCAGTCCAAGGGCTGACGCTCTATGATCTGAGCAAAACTGGCTAGGGCCTGACAAATATTTTTGTAGAAACAAAAGGTTGAGTTTTATAATTCCATTTCTAAAAGGTACTTGTAGAAGAAAATAGTAATTCTGTTAACATTTTAAATCTGATGTCAAATACTATTTTTTAGGTTCGAAGCCTTGAATGTGAAGTTTTAAAAAAAGATAAACAGATGAAGATATTAGAAAACAAGGTAGTATCAAATTGCAAACATGTTTGGAAGTAGAGACTTTGTAACAACATATGTATGATTAGATTCTTTAGGGCCAACCTTTACACTTCTTTTTGTTTTGTTAATCCTCACCTGAGGATATGTTTTTAGGGAAAGTGGAGGAGAGAGAAACATGAATGTGAGAGAAATACATCGATTGGTTGCCCCCTGTGTGCACCCCATCATGGCCCAGGCCAGGAGGTACATGCTCTTGACTGAAATCCAACCCAGGTTCCTTTGCTTCACAGGCTGATGCTCTGTCCACTGAGCCAAACAGGCCAGGACCAGCCTTTACACTTTTAACAGCCTTTATATAAATCTCAATTCTCCTTTGAAGGCTTTGAGGAATAATGTAGAATTTTTATTGTAGGATTCTTTGAAGAGGCTCTAGGTTCAGGAATTTTTTTTTTTTTTTTTTTTTGCACGGTGTTTAAAGAGCAGTTTCATTAAGTTCCCCTTTAGATATCTCTTCCCTTTCGCAAAATTTCATACTCTGTGCAGCTGCATTTGTTGTGGATATCTTTAGAGTGGCAGGATGTTTTTGAAAAAAAATCATTCTTAGACATCTTTCCTGTCTCTCAAGAGAACTGCAGAAAAATTTCTGCTCCATTTATGTGAAGTATTCTTACTGGCTGGCTGCCAATCCCACTTCCCTTTTCTCTTCTCTGTACCTCTCTACACCTGGGTCCTAAACCTGACTTTGTATATAGAGAGTAGTCCTCTGGAAAGTACAGTTCACTTTCTGTAGTTCTGGCCTCTAATAACACCATTTTTTTTCCTACCTAGAATTCTGATGATTAAAATCCTTCATTACTCTGCATAAGTGTTTCTTTACCTAAAAATGTGATAGTTTAATACCTTTTCAAGATTTCTGGGCATTCTACCAAATGTATTTATTTTAATTAGTCCTACATTTTGAGATTATTTAAATTTAAAAGGATTGAAAATTTAAGTTACTTTAATTTTCATTAGCTTATTCAGAAAGAAGGGAGAGTGAGATGGGGCAGTGAGTGTTATAATAAAAATATTTAATGGAGAATTTTGTGCTAATATGGGAGATGAAAATTTTTTTCATTGGAATTTCTTTCTACTTCAATGGAAATTAGAACGATTTATGTATATATAATGCAGAAACCTTTAGAAATCTTTGCTGCTTTTATGGTACTCCAAATATTTTGGGGGCTAATATCTCTTATTCCAATTCTGTATGTGTACCCTGTCCCTCAAAGTGAGATATAAAAAAAGTGGTTCAGCTGATATTTTTAAAAACAGGAATTAAAATGTAGTTAGGAGACAAACTATTACATTATTTCTCTCCCCTATACATAATAAGTACAAGATGTCTCAGAAATGGAAATGGAATTGTTTTTAAAGTAGTTGAATTCAAATGTTCTTTAAGTATATTAAGAATTGTTAAAAATTTGAAATTTGTGTTGAGATAATTGTTAGTAAAATTTGTACCCATTTATATGATTTTAGACATTAATGGATTTCTCTAACAATATGATTTTTAAAGTGACTTCTATATTAATTTATGTACTATCTTTATTAGTTTGATAGTTAATATCTTTAGTTAATATCTTTATTAGTTTATGTTGACTAGAATATTGAATAAAATAATTACAATTTCTTTTTTTAGTGTAACAATTTAAAGAAACAAGTTGAAATTAAAAGCAAGAATATTGAAGAATTCCAACAGGAGGTATGTATTCTCAATATCAAATTATTTTAAAAGACTTTTTTCACTTCAGTTTTAGAGAATAATGCTTTCCTTTCCCGCAGTAATTTCAGTATAGGTAAGGTGGCAGTGCAAGTTTGAATCACCTTGGTACTAAACATAATTTTTTTTAACTTTTTATTTTTAACTTTTAACAGAATAAGGCCTTAAAAAAAAGGGGTACAGCAGAGAGCAAGCAACTGAATGTTTATGAGATAAAGGTATTTGGAATCATTATTTTCATTTTAAAAATAGTAGTAAGTAGATGAGAATATAAGAATTTTATTCCTTGTGGTACTTATCTTTTTCAACTGGCTTATTTTGCTTAGCATAATACTCTCCAGTACCACATGATCTCACTTACATGTGGAATCTAATGACCAAAATAACCTGATGAATAAATTAGAACCAGAGACATAGAAGCATGGAACAGACTGACAAATTTCAAAGGGAAGGTGAGGGTGGGAGAGTGGAAAGGGAGTGATTAACCGGGGAGTTTATATGCATATATGCATAACCGATGGCCATAGACAATAGAATGGTGAAGACCTGGGAGAGGTGGGTATGGGGTGGATGGGGTCAATGGGAAAAAAATCCCACACAAATAAACAAAGGGACATCTGTAATACTTTCAACAATAAAGATAAATTTAAAAAAAATTTGTTCCCCTTGTAGCAGTTTTCAAACATCATCTGAGATTGTGGGAATCATTCCTTTTAATTATAAGAGTGCTCATCTGTGATTTATATGTGTTAAAATCATCTAAGCAACTTAAAAACATATGTGTGGGTGTGTATATGTATATATTCATACTCCTTACCCATTAAAAATTAAGGTTGAGCAGGTTTGGGGTGGAGTCTTGGAATCTACATTTTTTAAAAGCTCCATATATGCTTATCTTGATGCATAAGGGTTTTGATAACCACTGACTTTGTAAGAAACAAATTAAAATCCTGGAATGTAAACTCATGATGTCAGGGTCATATTTTGTTTATTTTTTTAGTCCCAATTCCTTGAGATATCATTTACATGTAATAAATGCATGATTTTAAGTATACAGTTTGATGAGCTTTGAAAAATATTCTTACAAACATGTAACAACAATCAAGATACAGGATTATTTTCATTATCCCAGAAAGTTCCTTCATATCCTTTTATAGTTTAAACCCTACTCCCCAGGGACAACTAGTATTCTGCTTTTTCGCTCTATAAATTAGCTTGTCTATTCTAAAACTTCATATAAATGGAAACATGCCAAATATATTCTCTTGTTAAAAGGGTTTATTTTGCTCAGTCTGTTCTGATATTTACCCATGCTTCTGTAGGTATCAGTAGGTCTTTTATTATTTCCAAGTCATATTTCACTGTATGAATATAACAGATTTGTTTATCTAGTTTCCTGTTAATGGACATTTGAATTGTTTCCAATTTTTAATCATTATGAGTAAAGCTTCTGTGAAAATTCTTGTACAAGACTTTACTGGACATTTTTTTATTCTCACCTGAGGCTATATTTTCCATTGATTTTCAGAGAGAGTGGAAGGGAAGGGAGGTGGGAGTTGGGGAGAGAGAAACATCGCTGTGAGAGAGATTGGTTGACACCCCCCCCCCCCCCCCCCCCCCCCCCCCCCCCCCCCCCCCCCCCCCCCCCCCCCCCCCGTGCAACGGGACCAAATCTACAATTCAGGTACATGCCCTTGACCAGGAATTGAACTCAAGACCCTTGGTCAGTGGGCTAACACTCCAGTCATTAAGCTCCACTGGCCAGGGCTGGACATTTTAAAGTAAATATCTTAGAAAAGAGTTGCTGGGTCATAGAGTAGATGTATATTTAGTTTTTAAAGGAACAACCAAATCATTTTCCAATGTGATTTTACATTCCTAATAGCAATGTATGAGAGATGTAGTTAGTCCATATCCTACTCCCATTTGGTGTTGACAGTCTTTTCAGTTTCAGCCATTCTTGTGGGCAGAACCTAGCTTCATTTTTAATCATACAATGTCCTACACTTAGTTTTCTGCTTTATTATTATCATTTTGAAATTTTAAAAGATTTATGAACTATATGTTCCCCCTCTTCATTTTGCATCAAGCTCTGCAAATTATATAGCTGGTCCTGCTTATGGGTATGATAGTATCCCATTGTGGTTTTATTTTTCATTTGTTATAATAGTGTTGAACATTTTTTTGTGAACTATTTATTTGTACATTTCCTTATAAAGTACTCAAGTATTTTGCCCTCTTTATTTTTTTATTGTGGTAAAATATCCATAACATAAAATTTACCATTTTAACCTTTTTAAAGAACTATACAGTTCATTTACATTGTTGTGCTACCCATTCCCAAGACTCTCTTTATCTTGTAAAAATGGAAATTCTATAGCCATTAAACAGCTCCCTATTCCCTCCTCCTCAAAGTCCCTGCAACCACCATTCTCTGATTTATGACTACTTTATTTACTTCACATAAGTAGAAAAATATAGTATTTGTCTTTTTGTGACAGCTTGTTCATTTCTGATAAAAAGGCAGAATTTTGAGAAATTGCATTGAAATCAGGACACTATTGTGAGAGAAAAGACAACCCACAGAATGGAAGAAGATATTTGCAAATCATTCTATATAATAAAAGGCTAATATGCGAATTGACCAAATGGTGGAATGACCAGTCATTATGATGCGCACTGACCACCAGGGGCAGACACTCAATGCAGGAGCTGCCTCCTGGTGGTCAGTGTGGTCCCACAGGGGGAGCACTATTCAGAAGCCAGCCTTACAGCTGGTGAGCTCAGCTGCCATGGCAGGAGCCTCTTCTGCCTCTGCAGCAGTGCTAAAGACCCCCTCAGGGGATGTCCTCCTGCCTAAGCTTAAGCAGGAGGACATCCCCCAAGGGGTCCCGGACTGTGAAAGGGTGCAAGCTGGGCTGAGGGCACCTGTGCACAAATATTGTGCACCCAGCCTATAGTATATTTGATAATGATGCAACATCTAGCATATAAAAAGAACCCTTCCAATTCAACAGCAAAAGCCAGTCACAGAAGGACAAATACTGCATGTTTCCTCTTATATGAGGTACCTAAAACAGTCAAACTCACAGAAGCAAAGGTTAAAATGGTGATTACCAGGAGTTGGGGGGAGGGAAAAGGGAAGTTATTCCTCAATTTGTATAAGGTTTCAGTTATGCAAGATAAATTAGTTGTAGAGATCTGTACAGCATAGTGCCTATAGTCAACAATAATGCATTGTGCACTTAAAAATTTATTAAGCCCTAGTTTACTCAGTTGGTTGGAACATGTCCTGTATATCAAAAGATTTTTGATTTGATTCCCAGTCAGGGCACATATCTAAGTTGTGGGTTGGATCCCCATTTAGGGTATGCATGGGAAGCAACTTATCGATGTTTCTCTCTCACATTGATGTTTCTCTCTCACTCTGTTCCTTCCTTTCTCTCTAAAAGATCAACAAAAATATCTTTGAGGATTAAAAATAAAAAAATAGATTTTACCAAATGAAAAAAGGAAAATGATTCAAGTATAATTTCCATGAATAATCTTTAAAAGATTCACAGAACCACAAAATGAACACAATATTGTCAAGAAATCCACAGCATTTACTAATGTTCATGCTACTTTTTTTTTTTTTTTTTTACACAAAGGTCAAGAAATTAGAGCTAGAACTAGAAGGTGCCAAACAAAAATTTAAAGAAATGTCTGACAGTTATAAAAAAGAAATTGAGGACAAAAAGATAACAGAAGAAAATCTTTTGGGAGAGGTAGGAAAATTAAATATGTGTGAGAATTTGTTATACTAAAACTCTGTATTTGTTTATTAAGTAGCATTTTAAGAGAAAAGTAATAATTCTTATAAATTATGACTTTTAAAAGATATAAAGACATAATAAATTTATATTAGGTACAGTTTCTTATAGGAGCTAAAAGTATCCTTGTTATTCTTTTTGAGTATAGAGTAGTATATAATTATTTTGAAAAGATTAAATGATCATTATAGAGCTATACTGTCATTTCACTTGATAGAGCACCCTATAATAAACCAAAACAGAAATGCATTTTTTTACTTAGCTTTCCTAAATTTCTCGTGTTTGATTTCTGCATTTTATATACTAACATATGGTCGCTGCATTTTGTATAATAGAATGGTCTCTAAATTTAAGTTAAATTTGTTTTTTGTGTTTAATTTTAATAAACACTTAATTGATTTGATAGGTTGATAAAGCCAAAGTAACAGCTGATGAAGCAGTACGATTACAGAAAGAAATTGATATAAGATGTCAACATAAAATAGCTGAAATGGTTGCGCTTATGGAAAAACATAAGGTAATTTTTTCCTTCTTTTTGTGTAATGAAAATTATATATTGGAGCCATATTTATGCATAAAATGGTGAAATTAATAGAGCATTCTGATTTATCAGAAAAATTATTGGTAATTTCTCTGATAATTATAGATATTTGTTGTTAAAGATATAATTATAGATAATTATAACTGGAATGCCCTTGATCTCCAATTTCTCTGGGTTTAAATGTTAACCACACAAAGCTTAGCTTGAATGTCACTTTGAGAAAATCTCTTATGATGGATGGAAGTGGTCATTCTTTATCTGAATTTTCCTAGTATTCTCTTAACTGGTGTAGCAATTTCCATCCATGATATGTGTTTTGTTAATATTTGTATTCTCTATGTGTGTCTAACATACATGAGGCTAAATGAATTTTTATCAGTGAAATAGACGAAATGTTTTATTAATGTTTGTTGTGTTTGTGTGTTCTATTTTTTACTGTTGTTTAAAGTAATCATTCTGTTAGCGAATTAAGCCCTATTCTCTTCAGGATTTGGAGAGGAGGTGAACTATATCTACCTATTCATCTTTAAAAATTGTTGCTGGGATATAACATTACTATGAGGTAACCAGTGAGGATTAAAAAAAAATTAAGTAAGTTTGTGAACTCATAGGTTTAAACATATTTGGTATATCTCAGTCCAATGCAGTTTTTATATTTGTCTCATCGTTGGCTAGTGGGAGCGTCTTCATACTGGTGGCAAGTCCTTTTGACTTGACTGTAATAGTCCTTGATAGCTTTCTTGCTTTCTCTTATGACAACATTTAAGACTCATCATGTATTTCCTGCTTCAGATCTGGAATCAGCAACTTTTCTAAGAGGTCCTGTTTTTAAAATGAAGAAATTCAGTGTTTCCAATTAAAAAGAATAATTTCTTGCTTGTGTGTTGTTATTTCCAAGATAGTTATCTAAGTTTCATTGTTAATGAAATGGAAAAATTTCAAAAATATGCTTAAATATATACATCACTTAACTCATAGTCATTATTTTCTTTAAATTTTAAATGCACAAGGATACCACTCATATTAAAGCATAATCTATTTGGGTTCTAATATACTGGTACTTAAAATGTTTTTTTTCTGTTTCATATAGCACCAATATGATAAAATCGTTGAAGAAAGAGACTCAGAATTAGGACTTTATAAGAGCAGAGAACAAGAACAATCATCAGTGAAAGCATCTTTGGTGAGATACAGAATAGATAGCCATAAAAGGCAATTTTTATGTTAACATGGCTGCTAGTAAAGAATAATCCTATATAATAAAAGGGTAACATGCAAATTGACCCTAACAGCAGAACCACTGGGAATGACTGGTCACTATGACACATACTGACCACCAGGGGGCAGATGCTCAATGCAGGAGCTGCCCCTGGTGGTCAGTGCACTCCCACAGGGGGAGCTCTGCTCAGCCACAAGCCAGGCTGACGGCTGCCAGTACAGCCCTAGTGGTGGGAACCTCTCCTGCCTCCTCAGCAGTGCTAAGGATGTCTGACTACAGCTTAGGCCTGCTCTCTGCTGGCAAGTGGACATCCCCTGAGGGCTCCTGGGCTGCCAGAGGGATGTTAGCTGATTCCAGCTTAGGCCTGATTCCCTGGGGAGCAGGTGTAAGCCAGCAGGTGGACATCCCCTGAGGGGTCACAGACTGTGATAGGTCACAGGCCTGGCTGAGGGACCCCCCCTCCCCCGAGTGCACAAATTTTTGTGCACTGGACCTCTAGTATTAAATAAAGCCATACTTTTTTGTTGTTGTTGCCTCCTGCAAACTCTCCGACCAGGGCCAGAGCTGCAACCAAGGTACTTGCCCTTGACTAGAATCAAACCTGGGATCCTTAAGTCTGAGGGCCAATGCTCTATTCACTAAGCCAAATCGGCTAGGGCTTGACATAATTTTTGAGTTGTAGAATAAAAAAAGTCTTAGATTGGAAAGGAATCTTATAGTTAAATAGGCTTCCAATTTATTTTTTGAAGTGGTGGAATGAACTCTTTTCCTCCCCCAAATGAATGCTTATAAAATACAGTTACAAATAAATTTAGAGCTCTGATTGAGATTGGGAGAACCGGGAAGGGGTAGATTGGGAGAGGATGAGGAGGAGAGGTACATAGTGTTAATATTTCTTTAGGATCCTATATAATAAAAGCCTAATATGCAAATCGACCAAACAGTGGAATGACTGGTTGACAGGGGTGCGGCCGGTGAGCGGCTGACATCTGGCCAGCCAAAGCAGGTGCCAGCAGGCAGAGGGAGGGAATGGCAATTGGGAAGCAGCAACTGGCAGCGGCCCTCTGGTCACCTCCCGCAGAGGGAGGCCAAAAGGGGTGGGGGGCAGCTGCTTGCTAGCCAACACTGGCCCCTAATCAGCCCACAGGTCGCCTCCTGCAGAGGGAGGCCAGACTGTGACTTAGGCCCTCTCACTCTGGGGAGCAGGCCTAAGCCATCAGTTGGACATCCCCCAAGGGCTCCCAGACTGCGAGAGGGCACAGGCCAGGCTGAGGGACACCCCCTACCCCCGAGTGTGTGAATTTTTGTGCACCAGGCCTCTAGTAAACTATAAAATATTTGTATAAATGAAATCTTTAGTTATGGTCAAATAGCAGCCTTCATATTTGTAGGCTTTTTAAGTACAGACCATATTTCCTGGTATATAAGACGACTGGACGTATAAGACAACTTTTGAGAAGATTTTCCTGGGTTAAAAAGTCATCTTATACGCTGGAAAATATGGTATATATAAGTAATTATTTCTCTATAAAATTAAATTTATTTGAAACACTAGTTTGCATTTATATGTACTTAAAAACTTCGTGTTTTTTTTCTTTAGGAGGTTGAACTATCCAATCTCAAAAATGAACTTTCATCTATTAGGAAACAACTTGAAATAGAAAAAGAAGAAAAAGTAGGTTTTGTGGCATTATAAAGTAACTAATTGTAAGGTTTAGGTGCAGCCTTATATTTTTATAAATATGTAATATTGGAAAATAATATGATACATTTTAATAACTGGATTAAAAAATAGAGCTTTTCCCCTGTTAGCTTTATTTTCCCCCAAAAGTATTTATAATACAACTTAAAACCAGAAAGTGATGCCTCCTACTTTGTTCTTTCTCAGGCTTGCAATGGCTATTTAGGATCTTTTGCAGCTTCATATAAATTTTAGGATTGTTTTTTCTACTTCTGTCAAAAGTGCCATTGGTTTTTTTTAAGGGGAGGCTCTTTTTAAAAAAAATATATTTTATTGATTTTTCACAGAGAGGAAGAGAGAGGGATAGAGAGTTAGAAACATCGATGAGAGAGAAACATCGATCAGCTGCCTCCTGCACACTCCCCACTGGGGATGTGCTTACAACCAAGGTACATGCCCTCGGCCAGGATCGAATCTGGGACCCTTGAGTCCTCAGGCCGACGCTCTATCCACTGAGCCAAACCGGTTAGGGCGGGAGGCTCTTTTTAAAAAAATTTTTTATTGATTTCAGAGAGGAAGAGGCAGAAAGAGAGAGAAACATTAATGATGAGAGAGAATCATTGATCGGCTGCCTCCTGCATGCCCCCCACTGGGGACCGAGCCCACAACCCGGGCATGTGTCCTCGACCGGAACCAAATACCCGGGACCCCTCAGTCCTCAGGCTGATGCTTTGTCCACTGAGCCAAACCAGCTAGAGTAGCCAATGGTATCTTGATAGGGATTGCATTGAATCTGTAGAAGGCTTTGGGTAGTATGGACATTTTAACATTATTAATTCTCCAATCTATGAACACTATAATGTGTGTGTGTGTGTGTGTGTGTGTGTGTGTGTGTGTGTGTGTGTGTGTGTGGTTATGGGTTTGATCTCTGATCAGGATAGATACAAGAAGCAACCAGTGAATGCAAAGATAAGTGGAACAACTTATCAATGTTTCTTTCTCTCTTTCTCCCTCCCTCCCTTCTTTACTCTTCCTTCTTTCCCCCTTCCTCTCTCTCTGAAATCAATCAATAAAACGGATTAAAAAATGATACTGTTTTATTGGGTGGAAAATTGTGTGTGTGTGTATGTATGTTAGAATTGTTTGCTCTAAAGCATAGCTCATATCCAGTGTTATCCTATTGATTTCTGTCTGGATAATTTATCCATTGTTGAAGATGGAGTACTGAAATCCCCTATTACCATTATAATGTTTTCTGTTTCTCCCTTCAGATTTGTTTGTATTGGCTTAAAATATTTATGTTCCCTTCTTTTAGGTGCATATATATATATAATTGTTATATTCTCTTGCTGAATTGATCCTTTATCATTATATAATGACCTTTTTTGCCTCTTGTTACAGCTTTTGACTTAAAGCTTATTTTGTCTGATATATGTATAGCTATTCCTGCTCTTTTTTGGTTTCCATTTGTATGGCATATATTTTTCCATCCCTTTTCTTTCTGGCTATGAATGTCCTTAATGCACAAGACATTCAATAAGGATAGATATTGACATAGGCATTATGGGTAGGTAAGGCAAGTTTTCCTAAAGTTCTATGCATTGGAACTTTCCCTTCTCTGATACCTTTAAGGCCCCTGAGGCTGTAACAGTTCTCTTCTAGATGATTGTCATATTAAAGGCATACTACATATTCTTTTCTGTGGGACCGGTTTCTTTTTTCTTTTTCTTTTTCTTTTATTACTAAATAGACACACCCTAATCTCCAGTAAAAGTACATGTACAATAAAAAGACAATGTATTTTTCCCAAGCATTTTGTGCTTTTCTATACTTTATCCTTCATCTCTTAATCTCATGTTGAAAGGTCATTATTCAAGAACAATACACAGAGAAAAAATGAATTCTGCCTCTAAAGGCCCATAATATTTTGGCTTTCTTAGCAGCTTTTTATTTTATTTTTTATAAATTTGGGTTTGAAATTTTTTAAAATCTTTATTGTTCATATTATTACAGTTGTTCCTCTTTTTTCCCCCTATAGCTCCCCTCCTCCCAGTTCCCACCTTACCCTCTGCCCTTACCCCCCCCCCCCACTGTCCTTCTCCATAGGTGTACCATTTTTGTCCAGTCTCTTCCTGCACTCCCAACACCCTTTTCCCCCTGAGAATTGTCAGTCCACTCCCTTTCTATGCCCCTGATTCTATTCTATTCACCAGATTATTCTGTTCATCAGATTTTTTTATTCACTTGATTTTTAGGTTCACTTGTTGATCGATATGTATTTGTTGTTCATAATTTTTATCTTTACTTTTTCTTCTTCTTCCTCTTCTCAAAGGATACCTTTCATCATTTCATATAATACTGGTTGGGTGGTGATGAACTCTTTTAGCTTTTTTTTTGTCTGGGAAGCTCTTTATCTGACCTTCAATTCTGAATGATAGCTTTGCTGGGTAAAGTAATCTTGGTTATAGGTTCTTGCTATTCAACATTTTGAGTATTTCTTGTCACTCTCTTCTGGCCTACAAAGTTTCTGTTTCTGTTGAGAAATCAGCTGACAGTCCTATGGATGCCCCCTTGTAGGTAACTGACTGCTTTTCTCTTGCTGCTTTTAAGATTCTCTCTTTGTCTTTTGCCCTTGGCATTTTAATTATGGTGTGTCTTGGTATGGTCCTCCTTGGATTTTATTTTGTTTGGGGTTCTCTGCACTTCCTGGACTTGTAAGTCCATTTCTTTTACCAGGTAGGGGAAGTTTTCTGTCATTATTTCTTCAAATAGGTTTTAAATATCTTGCTCTCTCTCTTCTTCTGGCACCCCTATAATTCTGATGTTGGTACACTTGAAGTTGTCCCAGAGACTCCTTACACTATCTTCGTATTTTTGGATTCTTTTTTCTTTTCCGGTTGGGTGTTTTTTGCTTCTTCGTATTTCATACCTTTGACTTGATTCTTGCGATCCTCTAGTCTGCTGTTGGATCTCTGTATAGTATTCTTTATTTCAGTCAGTGTATGCTTAATTTCTAGTTGGTCCTTTTTCATATCCTCGAGGGTCTCATTAAATTTATCGGAGGTCTCTAGAAAATTCTTGAAAAACTTTATAACCGTGGTTTTGAACTCTATATCCAGTCGTTTGCTTTCCTCCATTTCTGTCATTTGTGATCTGTTTCTTTATCTCTGCATTTTGGCTGCTTCCCTGTGCTAGGTGTCCTATAAGGGCCCAGTGGCTCAGCCTCCCCAATTACCTGAGGTGGATACTCTTGGTGCACTGCTTTTTGGCTTTGTGCACAGTCTTGTTGTAGCTAAGCCTTGATTTTTGTTGGTATCACTGAGAGGAATTGACCTCCAGGCCCCTTGGCTGTAAGAATCAGCTGTCTATATGGTGGGAGAACTTCTGTGTTGGAGACACCCTTATGGGACTTCAGTGGGGCTTTGGTGCTCACTGAGTCTGCCCCCTGAGTTTGTCCCTTATGGATCTGAGGAGTTGTAGTCTGGGTGGTCCTGCTCTGACCACTGGGTACACTGGTTCTTGGATCTCTAAGGAGATGCTATTTTAGCTTCTGCCTGAGGCTTCCCAGCCTTTTATATGCAAAAGCCTCTGTTTGGGCGGGGTCTCGGGGAATCAGTAGGGTGGAGCAAACAGCTATGGCTCATTCTCAGCCTTGCCCTAAGAGGCACCGGGTCTCAGTGTCCCTTGGCACTGCCGAGAGAAAGCCACTTTGGGGTTCCTACCGGTGCCAGACAGTCCAGCTTCTCTCTGTATGAGCCTGGATCCCCAGAAACTCATCCAGAACTGGAGTTCAGAGCCGTCAGGAGCTTGTGACTCCCTCTGGATTGAAAAAGACAACCGCGTCCTCAGCTGCCAGCCCTTTCCGTGAGCCCTTTTTGCACGCGCCTCCGTACCTCTGCACTTTACTTCCGCACCTCCTCTGAGTCTCAGTCTCTTTCTAGTTGTAGAATTTCCACTCAGCCAGCCTTACTGTGGGTCTGGGTGGTGTCTGTTTTTTCTTTTTGTTGTGATTTTGAAATGGTTGTGCGAGGCAGCAATTCCAAGTGTTTACCTATGCCGCCATCTTGGTTTCTCTCCCTCTTAGCAGCTTTTTATAGTTACCTGTGTGTATTTCCTTATTTTGTAATCTGGTCCATCCACTTCATTTTATTAATGAGAAAGTTGTGACTCAAGTTTTTAAGAGACTTGCTCTTAAGATATTTGAAACTAAATAACATTTCTATAGAGAACTAATTCATTTTTCTATTTACTTTTTATTATTTTTATAAAATTTGTAGGTCAGTATTTTTTTCTTGTTAATACTTCTTTGATAATAGAAACATTCATTATGGTAATAGTAATGACTACATTGTATGTACTTGATATTCATTTTTAATAGGAAAAACTCAAAAGACAGGCAAAAGAAAACACAGTTACTCTCAAAGAAAAAACTGACAAGGTAAGCGTTTTATATAATTTTTAGTTTTCTTTATAACCAATTAATTTTCTAACATTTACTTAGAAAATGTTTTTGTTCATAAATAGGAAAAAACCTTTAAAATATATCACACAATTTTGTTTACTAAATTGTTTCTTGGTATTTATTAAAAAACATTTGCTACAAACTTTAAAGCAGTTGTCACTTGGAGATTTAGAGAAGTTTTCAACCTTCTATAATTTTTATTACAATATTACTTTAAATTAGGTACATTTGTGTTTCTTGAGCATTTTCTAATGTTAGTGGCAAAATATTTTCATTAAAAATTCTAAAGCTTATATTTAGATTATGTCTAGTTTTGGGTTTGAGAGAGCTAAATAAATGACATCCTGCCTTTCTTAAGACTGAACCAGTTGAGAAAAACAATGAAATCCAAAATAATATCTTTATTATTGATAACTAATATTGGAGAATGTAGCTTATGTTTGAAGGTAAGGGGATTTCTTAATCTTGAAATCCCAAATTAGACATATTTGTCTACTTGTCATGGTATATCTGAACTGGGACAAGTTATCGACTTAAAAATGGCTGCTCTTGTAAAACATGGCATAAAGGGGAGGAAAGCAGAATGTGTATTTCCTTTGGTACCCTAGAGTAAGCTTAAGGAAGGATTTGAACTATATTTGCCCAGCTTCTCCTTTCAGATTCACTAGTCCCATTAAGTCATTGTTCTTCCCCTAAGGAAACAGAGTTTAGGAATGTTACCCTAGTGTCGCTTCCTACACATGGAAGGAAGCACCAGGGAGGTGGAAGAGGGATACCCCTCAGTTTCTAACATTACAGAAGAATGCTAAATGCAAGTGTTAATGATTAAACATTCTTTCTACACAGTGATGTAGTCAGTCCCAAGTCCCCACAGAGGTTGCTTTTAACTATAAACTGAAAGTGACAGTACTTGAGAACAGTTGAGTGTTAGGTATCCAGCAGTCATCTCTGCAGACTACTGGTGGTCTGTGAGATCCAAAAGGTTGGCGACCGCTGGATACAACAATTTTGTTATATTTCGGTTCAAAGAAAGAAAAGGAAAGAAATATTATACCTGTTGGTGAATATTGAGTGCTTCATATGTTCCAAATACTGTGGTAGGCACTTGAAAAAATATTTGCAGAAATTATTGTCATATTAAAATTAGTCAGCAGGATTAGGTAATAGTGTAAGGGAAATGTCGGATAAAGATTAAAAAAATTGGTTAAACTCTTAATATTTATTTCCAAATATAGAATATATTCGTACTATGCAGGTATATATCCCATATTGTTATAAAGTTATTTTGAGTCATGTATAATTCCAGTAATATATGCCTATTATTTACATCTGTTATCCAAGTAGATTAGTAAATGCCTTATATTGTATCTGGGGGTCTGGATATATATGACAAATAATGAGAAAATGTGAAAAATAATTTAAATATGCTTTTATTTACTATACTTTATTCCAGAATTATGGAAATATCACAAATCTTTATATAATAATCATTAGGTTTATCAAACATTTATGAGTTTGGGCAAGTTACTTAAATTTCTCATGCCTCAGTATCCTCATTTATAATCCTCATTTATAAAGGGGTAATAATAGTACCTATTTTCTAACGTTGTTAGGATTAAGTGAAATAGTATTTGTAAAGCATTTAAATAGTGCTTAGCACATAGGAAATACCATGTAAGTGCCTAAAAAGTACAATGGAAATTCTGAATGTTCTGAATATATGTGTCACTGGAAGTATAATATTTAGAAAAGAAGGTAACTTGTAGGAAAGTGCATACATTTCCATAATGTATTATGAAGAGGGGTATTTCAGTATTCTAGAATGAGGAGGGCGGTTGCATTTTCTTTTAGGCTACCAGGCTATCCTAGAAATGTTAATTCTCAGAAATGACCACATGGTGGTGTAGTTGCCATTACCAGTCCTTTTTGGGGAGAAACATTTGTCCATGAAAGCAGTTACATTTTGGAGACTACTAATGAAGCCAGAGAGCAGAATAACTTTGTTTTCATTAAAATTGTGTTATCAACTATGATGTATAAATGTTTAGGAAAAAGAATTCAGAAGTGCAACTGTGAAAAAATGTTACAAGATTCATACCTACTGGAAAAAGGACTATAAAGTGAGATCACTGGGGCTTGTCAAGAAACCTACAAATCACCTTATTTAGCTCCTTGATTATATAAATGGATAAATTTAAGCCTGGAGATACTTAGTGATTTAGTTAAAATCACCTAGCAAAGTAGTAAAAGTTCCTGGAGAAAAGAGCATAGTTGACTCTTAGTTCAGTGTTTTTTGAGGACTTGTGGTCATGTCATAGTCCTGCACCCTGTACCCTCCTAATTTGATCTATTCTCACTGCCGATTCAACCACCAACTTTTTGAAAGTGTAGCCTCCCCGACCTTTTTTGTTGTGTGTGTGTTTCTTTCTTGTGAGTGGTTGCCTTGATTGTATTCAGGGAAAGATAGTGACCAACGAAAGTGGTAAAACAAAGTAATAGGCATGAGTTTCACGTAGGGTTCCACTAAAGCAGCTATTGTTACTAGCTTTTACTGAAAGCTAGGTCAGGTGCTGAGGGAAAGATATATAAAGCTAGAGAGAAAGGAACTAAATAAATTGAGTGAAGTAATATCTAAGTATTTATTTAGAGTAAATTTGCAATTTGTTTATTTTCAGAGTTGAAGCAAATAGCTACTTTATCATTTTTTTCCTGATAATTTCTCTAGTTCTTTACTATCATAACTTTTGTTCCCCCATTTTTGAAGGGAGTAAGGTTGGTGAATAGGAAAAAGCTGACATTTATTAATAGATAAGAGAAGTATGAAAGCATAAAAGAGATTGAATGGAAATGAGAATAAATTGCCCTCTAGATTTTAGACTATTACAATGAACCACGGATTAAGGCATTTTGCCACCAGGAATCCTCAGTTTTTGATCAGATAGAGTTGAGATATCCTTTTTGTTTTCACAGCAGCTCTCTGAAGACAGAAAGGGCAGATACCATTTTCGTCTTAGATAGGAAAATGAAGTGACAAGAAATGAATTAATTAATTTAATCAGTATGTAATTTATTCAGAGTTATCTAATCAATAATAAATTGGGGGGTAAATCTTAGTTTACTCCTGTCTTGTTTCTACTAGTTGCTACATTGTAATTAAAATGACATTTAATGATTATTTTATTCATTTCTGTTGTCTAATACAGAAAATACAGACATCTTTATCAGAAACACTAACAACCAATTGTCAGAAATTTGATCCTAAAGCAGCTCCTTCACAAAATATATCTCGAAACTTCACATCAGCTGATTATGGCAAACCCAAAGAAAAAAAAGACAATCTGAGGACACCTGCCAAAAGTACTTTACCTGAACCATTACCAAAGGTTGGTTGGTTGATAAAACTTCAAAAGAAGTAGTAATTTTTTAAATTAAAAAAGACAGTTTGGTGTTACATGCCACCTATCTAGTATCAGACATTCAAGTAGATATAAAACCAATTTCTTAAAAGTTTCAATTTTTTGTGATACCAACATGAAATGTATTGTTGTTTTTCTGTCACTGTCCACAACTTAATGGCATCTTGGCAGCTTTCATAACTTTCTAGCACTCACCAATGCATAGGTCCCTGATGGGGGAAACTGGTTCTGAGTTGACATTTTCCAGTGTCACCCAAGTTACCTCCCTTTGCTATTTATTCATCATCTTCTTTACTGAGCAGTCAGCACTCATGGAGCAGGTGCTGCAAGCAAAGTAGCTCAATTCTGGCTGCCTTCCACATGTTCACCTAATCCATGGGGAATTCATTCTTCCTTTCCATGATAAATGGCAGTGTAGAATGCTCTACTTCTGATCTCTCCCTCTTTTCTGCCATCCATCTCTCTGATTTCTTCTTACTCTGCTCAGCCAGACATAGAGACAGATAAACTAATTTTTTGCCTAGGTTTATATCCAAGTAGGGAGTGAGACGCCAGCCTCACCTTGAAGGCACACCTAGTCTTTCTTTGTAAGGCTGCTGTTAGAGTTATTTCCTCACTTGTCTTAGGAGTTGAGGGGAAAAGTATCTCCACCTGACTCTACCCCTCTAAGCTAAAATATCATGTCTTTCTCTCCCAATTTCCTTAATATAACTGAGAATAAGGAAATTTGGTGATTGTAGGGCTTGCTTTTACGTAAAACACTTTTTAGTAAGCCCCAGAGAAGGATCTGGCCTTCATTATAGTTCACTTTGTTTAGAATATCTGTTATTAGCATGTTCCCCCTCAGCTGTGTGCTCCTGTTGACAATTCCAGAGCAAAAGGAAGAGTTCCACTCATATCCTGTTATATATACACTAGAGTCCCGATGCACGAAATTTATGCAAGGGGCTTGGCCCTTGCAGCTGCAGCAGCTTGCCTCGGCCCTCGCAACCCTGGCTTCATCCGGATGGTCATCTGGCTGGCTGGTCTAATTAGCATATTATGCTTTTATTATTATATACTATCCAACTCACAGAAGTTATGAAAATTAATTTACATAGCTTAGAGAGACTTTTATATAAAGATGTTTTGTTTTATTTACTATATTCAGAATATGAAATGATTTCTATTAAAGAATGACCTTACTTTAATAAACTTTTAATTGAAATATATGCAAGAATAACACACAGATCTTAATTATACAACTTGATGAATTTTTACAAAACCAAGCATAGCCTTATAACCATCACTCAGATTAAAAAATGAAATGTTATCACTCAGAAGAGCTTCTTATTCCTTCTTCCAGTTATTAGCCCTTCCCCAAGGCCAACTTTTTTTCAGTAATACTTTTAATTACATGATTATAATTATACAATTTGTACTATTCAATATTTTGTATAAAACCAGTTATAATTTACATGATTTTCAAATGTGACAATACTTAGCAGACTACATAGATGTGCAAAGTTTACTTGCCATTATGAAATTTTAATCTTAAAAATGCCTTCAGAAAGATAAACATGCAACCAATTCTCTCAACTTTATAAAATATGGTTAGTATAAAATTCAGTACTATAATGAGATGGACATATCTTCTAACATTTAATTCTAGGCAATTGTAATTTCCTGCACAGTTCCAACTTCTAATATAAGATGTATTGCCTGTTTTTGCATTTTTTATAAATAGAACTATATATTTTTTGCTTTGGCTTTTTTCACTTACTATTAAGTTTGTGGGTTCAACCATATTGTTGCTCAAAGTTGTAGATTATTTTTATTTCTATATAGTATTTCACTGTGTGTCTGCACCACAGTTTATCTATTGTATTGTTAATAGACATTTGGGTAGTTTCCAGATTGGGTTTTATGTTTTTTGTACTATTGCTATAAAAATTGTAGTACTTAACATGTATGCATTCTAGTACTTAACATGTAGGTTGGATATGTCTCTAGGAGTGAAATTGCTGGGTTATAGGCTTATGCATAATGCATTCCATTTTCATAGATATTTGCCTGAGTTGTTTTTACTCTGATACAAAATGTATGTGTGTGTTTCCTTACACTTCAGTTCTCCAACTCTGCAGACACTAACTGAGTGTCCTATAATTTTATTCAATTTTGACACTAACTATCTGGACTTAATGTTAGACCCCCCTCAGATTAAGGGCTCAATCCCACAAGACTCCCACTTCAGATGCCAGTCACAGTCCTGGCTTGCCATCATTTGTACTACTGACCAGCTGGCTATAAGTTGGGGGTTCCTATTTATATAACAACCCTCCTCAACTTGCTAGCATGACTCTCAGTACTAAGGAAATTACTGTTTCCAGTTTATTATAAAGGACACAACTCAGGAACAGCCAAATAGAAAGAATGCATAATAAAAAATAAGACCAAGGAAGAAATCAGAAATTATCTTGAGACAAATGAAAATGAATACACAACAGTCCAAAACCTATAGAACACAATGAAAACAATCCTAAGAGGGAACTGGATGAAAGGTAGGTGAAAGGATTAGCCAAAGAACATATATGCATAACCCATAGGTGCAGACAACAACAGTATGGTGATGGCCTTAGGGAAGGGGAGGCGGTAGCTGGGTGGAGGTGGCCAAATTGGGAGACTAGGAAGACATTTTTAATAGTGTCAACATTAAAGATAGAGAAAAAATTAAAAAAAAAATCTACAAAGTCCAATGACTAGGCTTCCTTAGAGATAGATTCTGTTACTTGTTCCCTCATTCTCCCATATAAGGGCCATAATTTCTTGTTCTTTTTTTTGCATGTCTTATTTTTTTCTTGAAATCTGAATATTAAAAATAATATAATGTAAGCTCTGGGAATCAGATTCTACCCTATCCTCTAGATTTGTTGTTGCTTCTGCTTGTCATAGTTGTTATTGTTTGTTTAGTGACCTTTCTAAACTAATCCTATAAAGTTTGTATTCTTTTAGTGCCATTGAAATCTCTACTTGGTTAGCTTTATGTTCAGCTAATGTTTGAATAGATATCTTATTAAAAGCTTGGATCAACAAATCTCCCAAACTTTGCTATGGACTATTTGTTAGGGCATGCCTTTAACACTCAGCTAGATAGTTGACAACTCAGCCTTAGCCTTCAATTCCTGCTTGTGCAGACCCTCAAGATCTGACAGAGGTAAGAGCTTAGGGCCTTTTCACATCTTTACTGTGCTTACTCACAGCCATATGCATGTTCATGGCTTTCTATATTTTCAGGAGTATGTCTGAGCTTTAAAAAAACTCTTTGGATATCTCATTTACAAGATGTACTCCTAAATTTTGTGTAATTTATCATTTACCTCAACTGATAGTCCTTGTCTCAGTGAGCTGCAAAGTTAAAACACTTGCCTGGAATTGTTTTTGAGAAATGCTACTTCCTAATCCACACACACCAAGTTGAAAGTTTTTTGTACTGAGTGAGCTCCGAGTCAGGTCAAAAACAAACTGCCTTGTAGTGAGGTCTTCCAGAGAACCACCATACAAGTCAAATAAGGACAGCCCTTTGGGAATACAGCTTTGAAAGAACCCCTAATTCTGTTCTGCTCTGTCTAATCTAATGGTTGCCAGGCTGAACCACGAATGTGGGTTGTTATTTTTTAAGGGTAACATAGAGCTGGAGTACAGAGGATGGGACAAGGAAGAGTTAATGGAAAATATTTCCAGGTTATGGCAGGTTTGGTTAATTCCAAGAGTTCTGAAAAAGCTGACACCATTTTTTTTCCCATTAATTTTTTATTACAGTTCTTAAGGTGTTTGAAGGAAACCTCTCTTTCCTTCCAGCCTCACACCATTTTTAAAAAAATATATTTTATTGATTTTTTACAGAGAGGAAGGGAGGATAGAGAGAAACATCGATGAGAGAGAAACATCGATCAGCTGCCTCCTGCACACCTCCTACTGGGGGATGTGCCCACAACCAAGGTACATGCCCTTGACCTGAATTGAACCTGGGACCTTTCAGTCCCCAGGCCGATGATGCTCTATCCACTGAGCCAAACCGGCTAGGGATTGACACCATATTTTATCAGTATTTTCTTTGCTTTATGAGAGAGCGAATTTTCAGAGCTTCTTTGTCATTTTTACTGATTTCGCTGACCTTTTTAAATATATTTTTAAAAAATTATAAAACTTACAGGTCAATATGGAATAACAAACATTGACTAATGTGAGTTACTTTATCAATAAAAAATTGGCAATCTTATCCTATATAATAAAAGGGTAATATGCAAATTGACCCTAATGGCAGAATGATCAGAATGACCATTGGACCAGTCACTATGAGGCACAGTGACCACCTTTCAGTCCCTTTACCTGGCTGGCAGGCTTCGATCACTTGATGGTGAATGGGGAACCAGGATTGGGTGGCAGGGTATGCAGGTGGCGCCAGATCAAGGCTCCCCGTCCCGCCAGTTGCCTCCCACATGGAAGGTGACCTGTGGCAGGGGCAGGGATGGCTAGTGGGTGGGAACAGCCAGAACATCTCAGTCCCTTCACCAGCTGTCAGACTCCCACCACCTGGGACGGGGGACCCAGAGGTGGGTGGCGTCGGGAGGCGGGGCCAGGCCTAGGAACTGTACCCATGCATGAATTTCATGCACCGGGCTTCTAGTTTTCTTATAAATAAGGATTTTTGTTGAGTAAGCAATGCTCACTCATTTCTTTGGTTTTAATAATTGCTAGAAAAATTAAAAGTCCCTCTTAAGATTGGTGATTGTGGTGTTTCTTTTTCTTCCTTTCACTCTCTCCCTTTTCACCCTCTAATATCTTCTTCAGTAAGTTCAAGGGAAAGGGAAAGTTCACTATTGTATATTTTTTTTGAAGAAAGTTATAAAAGTTTTATTACCAAGAACATTTAAATTAAATTCTTAACCAAAATTTATACTTCATAAACATGCCAACAATAATGGAGAGTTATTTATTACTAAAGACTCGACTTGCCTTAGTTAGTAACATGTTTTATTTGATGGGATAATGTGTCGTTTTCCTTTTTGGGTAGGTATATACTGTGAAGACACCAACGAAACTAAAAATTCGGCCAAGAGAAAACAAGAATGCACCCATTGAAGAAAATACTAAAAAGAGAAAAATGGTCTTTGAGTTTGATGTTAATTCAGATAGTTCAGAATCTGCTGATCTTCTGGTAAACACATTGCAAATAATCAGTATTTATTAGTTATTTACATTATTGTCTACTTTATTTCTTGATAAAGAAATATAATATTATTTATCAATACTAAATACAGTAGAACTTTAACAGAATTCTATGCTTTTACAGCATTTTAAAGAAATTAGGGTTCAAATAATTTCTCTAAATTTTAGAAAACATGGCATTTTGAAATACTAGATACAACATAGTTGCATTTGAAATAATTAACCATATTGTTTTCCAATAGTGTTATAAAGGAGCTTTTACTGCATTTTCTTTTTCTTTTAAAAAAAGAAAGGTTAGCCCTACCCAGTTTGGCTCAAAGAATGGAGCTAGCCTACCTGGATTTGAATCCTGGTTCCACCTCTAACTAGTTATATAATCTTGAGCAAGTTACTTAATATTTGTGTCTCAGTTCCTCCCCTATTTAAAATGAGGATAATAGTATACCTACTTCACAAAATTGTATTAAAACTAATTAAAATATACAAAGTGCTTAAAACAGTGCCTGACATGAAGAAAGTACTAAATAAGTGTTAGCTATTACTATTTGGGAGGATTATAATACTCATAAATTGATAACTAATATTTTAATTTTTATGTGATTATAAATGCTTTTTATATAGGATTTAAGTGTGAATTGAATAAGTAGGCTGGGGAATAAGGGGAGGAGAAAGTGGTAATAAAAAGACTCAAACTGAAATAGAAGTTAGAAAAATACTATTCACATGCATCTTATATTTTACATAACCTTTCAGAAATATAGTTAATAGGGTCAAAATCTAGGTTTTTGGCAGAATGAGACTATTTTGTCATAGTCTTCTTTCTGTAGTCTTCTTTTCTGTCTCTTTTTTTCTTTTTCCTCTCCCCTCTTTTCTTCCTTCCTTCCTTCCTCCTCCTTCAACTTTCCCCCCATCCTCCTCTTCATATGTGGTATGTAGACAAAATTTTAATAATATAATATTTATGATGGCAATACCCAAGTTATATTTTTGTATTTTTCTTTAAGACCATGGTTTCAGAGGAAGAGACATTAAAAAATCTATGCAAGAATAATTATTCAACAACTTCTCATTTTTGTGTCAGAACACCAAAAAAGGTAACTTACAAATTTATTTCAGAAAGCACATTTCAAAAGCTGGACTTTAATTTTTTAATTAAACATATTATAATTTTGTTTTGAATTCAGACCCCTTCATCTCTAACAGCCCTTGGATCTGCGCCGAAGTTCGGAGCTATGAGGAAAATGCGGGATGACCGTTGGGCTGTAATTGCTAAAGTGGATAGGAGAAAAAAACTAAAGGAAGCAGAAAGTCTATTTGTCTAATTTCAGAAAATCAGTGTAATTAAGGAAGCTAAGAACAAAATTCATAGTTAACTTTTTCTCACTTTATAAAGAGCCAAACTTTTTCTGTTAATTGAGGCTTTTTAATGTTTGCATACATTATTTGTTACTTTATATTTTGGTGTAAATGTGAAATAACTACATGTTATATGAAAAATTATTGTATTCAGGTAATTAGATGATTTTATTTTGTTTTTACCTTTTTTTGGTATTCATGAAAAGTGTTTTGGCTAAATTTTTAAATTATAAAGTTAGCCATTGAGTGCTAGGAATTGAGAGTTACTTTTAATTCTTTACTATTAAAATATTTTGAATGCAAATAAATGCTTCTCCTTGATTCTGTAGATAGCAACTCTACTTACTATTAATTATATTGTTTAAGAAAAAAATTGAAAGGAGTTTAATAAACAGATTTTTATTTCAAATGGCAGATTACTCTAATGTGGCTCCTACAGATAATTCAGACTTCAGATGGATAAACTGATTTTTAAAAAAGTATCTGCTACACAAGATTTTAGAATTTCATGAAGTAGAGCATCTTGCAAGCTATCACACTCACTCTTTGAGGAGGGTAAAATATTAAGTCTCATTCATAGCTAATCATTAAAATTTTGATAATACTATTCATTTTTAAAATCTTGATTTCATTTATCCAAAGTTTACAGTTCTGAAGTATCATTATCTAGTTTATAAAATTGACAATTTTTTTAGTTGCTGGAAAAAGGCTATACCAGTATGACTTCCTAAATTACTTCACTTATCCAACATTCATTGTTGAATATTTATGGAGTGTCTAAGGATGAATGAAGGATAGTTCTAGATACTGGGATACAACCATGAGCAAAACAAAATAAACCCTCTGTTTTTCTAGAGCTTACATTTTAGTGAGGGAAATAGACAATAAACAGAATAAATAAATGAAACATATAGTATATTACTTAATGCTAATTGCTAAGGAGGAATGAGACAGAGCAGAGTATGTATTAGGGAGCATGAAAGGGCTTGAAATTTTATGTTCGGTGGCCTTCACTAAAATGACAGTTGAATAACATATTTGTGGCTATCTGGGGGAAAATATTTTTGGCAAAAGGAACAGGAAATACTAAGGCCCAGAGGTTGGAAGCAGCAAGGAGGCCACTTTGGCTGGAGGATAATGTGCAAAAGGGAGAGTAGGAGAAAAGGCTTAATAATTAACAGGATAGGCATGCAGATTTTGTAGTTCTTGTAAGCTGCTTTAAGAGCTTTGGCTTTACACTGAATAAGATGTGAAATCAGATTTTTTTGAGCAAAGAAGAGTCATGATCTGACTCATGTTTTAGCATATGGATCTTGAAAACATTATGAAAAGGGGACAAAAGACTAAAACAGGAAACAGGTTGAATAATGCATATGAGAGATGGTAAGTGACTTGAGCAGGGTGACAGCAGCAGGGGAGTAAAGTGGTCAACTTCTGGATTTATTTTGAAATTAGATGTGGGATGTGATAAGAAAGAGAAAGGACCAAGGATAGCTTCAATATTTTTGCCTGAGCTGTAGTTGTGGACATGTTAGGTTTAAAATACCTATTGGACATCCCAATAGAGATGCTAAGTTGGTTTAGAGACATTCCAGGGTAATGGTATAAATTTGGGAGCCAACAGCATGTTTAAAGTTCTTGAAGTAGTCCAGGTGAGAGATGGGAAAATTTCTTAGACTTGAAAGTTTAAGTTTCAAACTTTTAGATAGATCTAACACCTGTCCTAAGAAAAATATCCATAACTTTATCATTCTCCTAAAATGTCTTTCCTTCTTCATGTAAATGTAAAAATTAATGATGTCAAAAAGCAACCTTTGGTTGATATAAAGGTTAGAAATAAATTATTCATAATTCAGGCAACCTGAATTGAGTATAATTAATAGTCCACAGGCTTTAGTAGTACATCAAGAACTTAATCAGGGCAGGTCAACTGTGGGTTAGAAATAGGAAATGACAAACAGGAGACAGATAAGACTTAACATTATTTAAGTTATGAAATCAGAGTTTATAGTTGGAGGTAACTGAAAAGATCATTTTATTTAAACATCAGTAATTTGAGGCCTATAAAAGCAATAAAAAAGAAAGGGAAAACACAGTTTTAAAAAAGGACTTAAATTCTGTATGCATATACATAATTTACATCAATATATAAATGTAATCATCTAAAATCTTAGTGCCCTCTTTTTTCCCCTTTTGCTTTCTCCCTTACCTACTCTCTTCTCTCCATACACATCAGAGTCCCCGTCCACTAAATTCCCCTCTGCTAGTAATCTTTGAGAAGAACATGGAGGGTATCCTTTTTTCCCCTCTCCATGATAGATAATAGGTATAATGTATTTAGTTGTACTTTTACATATGCAAGCATGGGTTTATTGTAATAGGTATATAGTGGTATCTTACTGTTTTAATTTTCTTTTAAAAAAATATATTTTATTGATTTTTTACAGAGGAAGGGAGAGAGGAATAGAGAGTTAGAAATGTTGATGAGAGAGAAACATCGATCAGCTGTCTCCTGCACACTCCCCACTGAGGATGTGCCCACAGCCAAGGTGCATGCCCGACCAGAATCGAACCTGGGACCCTTCAGTCTGCAGGCCTACGCTCTATATACTGAGCCAGACCGGTTAGGGCTGTTTTAATTTTCATTTCTCTGCTGACATGATGTGGAATATCTTTTCATATGCTTATTTGCCATCTGTATGTCTTCTTTGGTGAGCTATCTCTTCAGCCTTTTGTCTATTCTTAAGTCAGGTTTAAGAGTTCTTTGTATATTTTGGATAACAACCCTTATCTGATACATCTTTTACAAATATTTTCTCCAGTGTGTCTTCTCATTCTTTTGACACTATGGGCTTTTTAGCTATACTTTCATTTTTAGTGGCGGTTCTAGGATTTGCAATATACATCTTTAAATTATCATAGTTTACCTCAAATACTATTATGACACTTCACATATAGTACTAGGGGCCCAGTGCACAAAAATTTGTGCACTCGGAGGGTGGGGGTCTCTCAGCCCGGCCTGTGCCCTCTTGCAGTCTGGGACACCTTGGGGGGGATGTCCACCTGCTTGGCATGCCTGGCCAGTCTGGGTGAGGGGCTGAGGGCAATTTTCAGGCTGTCCACAGCCCCTTCAGGGTTCGTGCACTGGGAGGTGGGAGGGCTGGTGAGTGCAGGCCTGGACGTTTCCCACTGGAGGGCCCATGATCGCACACGCCTGGTGGGCCCCCACCGCTGAGGCGACACACCTGGCACAGAGCTGGGTGGCAAGCCAGGGGTGGACACTGGTACAGGATCTCTCGGTGGGGCCCTGCTGCTGAGCAAACACACCTGGGGTGGAGCCGGGCAGCGAACTGGCTTCGGATTCTCCGCACTGTGCAGCAGACGCTCCCGCATGCCCTGTGGAGGCCCCTGGGGGGTGGATGAAAGTAGCGGACCCTGAGGAGGCCCCCGGGGCAGAGTCAGGCTGCGGACCCGGGACAACTGCTCCTACACACCCTGCACAGGCTCCTCCCTCATCCCCCCATCCCGCATGCCCCGGGGAGGCCCTCAGAGGGTGGAGCCAGGCAGCGGACCCAGGACAGCTGCTCCTGGATGCCCCGAGGAGGCTCCTGGGGGGCGAAGCCAGGCAGTGGACCCAGGATGGCTGCTCCTGCAAGCCCCGTGGAGGACCCACTCTCCCACACGCCTGGTAGAGGCCCCCCGGGGGGTAGAGCTAGGCAGCAGACCCAGGACAGCTGCTCCTGGACGCCCCGAGGAGGCCCCAGGCCGGACCCCCCCTCCCCCTGAGCTGACACACCTGGCACAGCTATGTCGGCCGGCTGTGGAGGCTCCCAGTGCAGAGCCGCCCTGCCAGCCTCCATCTTGGCTGGGTTAATTTGCATACAGCCGCTCTGATTGGCTGGTGGGCATGGCCGTGAGCAGAGGCTCAGCCAGCCTAGGCAGGCAGTTGCAACAGAATCCTCTGGTTTGCTCTAGCTCCATGGCTGTTGGCCTCCATCTTGGCTGGGTTAATTTGCATACAGCCGCTCTGATT
>PVJC01017091.1:0-32875 GCA_004026665.1 Murina feae
ATGATAAATAATACTTAATCTATTTTTAAATATATCTTTATTGATTTCAGAGAGGACGGGAGAAGGAGAGAGCAATAGAAACATCAATGATGAGATAGAATCATTGATTGCCTGCCTCTTGCATGCCCCACACTGGGGATCAAGCCCCCAACCAGGGCAGGTGCCCTGATGAGGAATTGAACCGTGACCTCCTGGTTCATAGGTTGACTCTCAACCACTGAGCCATGCCGCCTGGGCTATACCTAACCTATTTATTTAGTTATTCTTATTAGCAAATAAGATGGTAGACATAATAAAACATAGAAAGTAAAAATGTTCAACAAAAATAAAATTGTTATAAATATTATACTCCACTAATATCATGGTGGATGACTATATGAGAATGTATCAATTATCCAAAAAGAGAAATACATTGATCATACTTATGCACTCCTCCTTTGTTTCCTGTGTTAAAACTTAGAAACTGAAATCAACAAGTTTATACAAAGAAATGTCAGAAGTTAAGGGAAAGAAGAGATGACAATAAGAACTCAGTTGATTTTATTATAATGCCTCAAATAATGTGTTTAGAAACTTGGAAAATAAATGTCAATCAAAATGCTATTTCAAAAATTCTCTTTTACTTGCATTCATCAAATATTTAAAACAAAATAACAATTCTAATCTCCATGGAAGCACAAAGCAGACTTTTAACTTCAGAATATCACGATTTTTTAAGTCTTTAAAATATTTTCTATTTATCAGAGTAGAAAACATGCAGAAGAAATTTATATTCATTAAGATAAGAAAATAGGCAAAATAGATTATTTACTATAAAACTTTGTAATTTTGGAATTCATTTTAGTATTCATTAATTTAAACTCACTAGTAAATGGAACTAAGATAACTGAGGGGGGAAATATTCAAGTACTATTTCCTACCTTTTAAAAAAAAAATAACCTCCCTGTCTTTTTACTTACATTTTTAAATTTCTTTATTAAGTTATTACATGAGTCCTTATCTCTTGCATCGTCCCCTTTTCTTAAAAATTTACTTTTCTTTCATACAATGATATCAGGTTGGAATGGGAGTGCAGGGCTCATTCATTGTGCCAGCTTTTCTTAGTTTATCTTTCTATGTAAAATTTGAGATGGACTGTGAAAACAGAGCATTTAAAAACAATAAAAAAATATTTTCTACAAACAAAATGGACTGTCATTTCGTGCACAATTTAATACAACTAAGAATGCTATCCTTTGCAATGTTACAGTGCTGTTTCTCCTAACCCATTCATTTCTTCAGTCATCAAAATATATTTGAGATATGTTGTGGAAAACATAATAGATGGATAGAATACAGAGTAAACATTGGGAGAGGGCCCCATAAATTGGAAGACACTAGAACTGATATTAGAGAAAGGAAACTTAACATAAGAATAAACATGTGTTATTTGGAGTATCCTGGTGATATTTTCCGTCAGAACACTGCTTGAGAAGTTAGTCAGACACCAAGCCAATAATAGGTCCAACTCATAACAGACTGAATTCAGAGTCTATTAATCAGCAGTTCAGTATGAACTGAGTTCTCAGTAGGTGCAAGGAAAAGAAGATGACATTAACCCAGTGAGTTTAGATACCACTGGTCAAAACCTAACCACTGGCAATTATGCACGTTCTCCTCCATCCTACAACATCTGAGCCACTGGTGAGCTCACTACCTAAGTTTCATCTCCATATCAGTGAGTGAAGCTCAGAAGGCTTCTCAGGCAGTGAGCTCCTGCACTGTGATCAGATTCCATAGGGACCTAAGGGAAGCAAGGCCCCTTCAGGTCCATAAACAAGGGCCTGGAGTGCGGGAAGGAAGTGAAAATGTTATGCAGCCCTTTTACATAATGTATAATCAAAAGTCTTGCAACCCTGTAGGTCGCAACATTCTCCCACTCAAGAATAAAAGAAAATACATTTGTTAGTTCTTTTCTGTTGTTTTTCCTTTTCAAAAAGGAAATATTTCCATAATATTGTTGTCTACATACAAAACGGATCAAATATGTAGTTACATGCAAGAGATGTAGCAGGTATAAGTGCCATAGAAAGGCTGAACTGTATGTTTGAATCATAAAGCATTTATTGCATCTCTACTATGCATACACCAGTAGCTCAGGTGTTGACGTGTGATGTGAAAGAGAAAGAAAATGGGTGGGACTGGGCCACATTGCAGAGGCTGAGGACAGTGGCTCCTAGGGCACTAATGGATAAGTGGCACAGGGATTAAGTGCCATGTCTAAACCAGTCAGCTGATCCCACACTTCCAAGATGGGTTTCCTTGGTTGAATTTCCTGTTGTCTTCTTCATAATCATACTCATGTGGGAAAATCGTCTTCTTTCTTTTCCACAGAAAATTATAGTGAAATTAGTTGATATAAGATGCTTGTTTTGCTTAGTAGCCAAGAAAATTCCTGTAATTATTATAACCTCAACTATTCTGCTGAACTCAGCACTAACTGAAATTTTAACTGCCTAAATAAGTGTTTTACAACTACTTAAAATTAATTTTACATTAAAATTCAATTTAGTCATGGAAATTGTGTTTTATTCACATTCATTGAATTATGTTATTTGTACTAAATAGTAATACTCATTAGATTTTCTCTTGACAAGCAATGTTTGAGTCTTTGCTTATAGGAGCATGAAAGATAGTCCTTTTTGTTGTTAGACCTACAAGTAGACAATTGTTTCTTCAAATATTAAAGGGAGGTAGAAATGTGTCCTTGTATTTTCATTCAGTTCAAAAGAACATTATTCCTTTGTAGAAATGGCAAGGAAACTGGATTGTTAAACTGACTCACAAATTAATCTTAAGACTTTTTTAAGTGGAGGAGAAGGCAATATTTTAGTCTTTTTAAAGATGACTGACATGTAGTCCCAGGGACTATCGTTTTCTTGCGTGTGTGTCACTGGTCACAGGGAATTACTTTGAATTTAGCACTCTAGTCATTATCATGAGCAGTTTCTAACTACTAAAAGTTTGGAGCACAATTTATAAAGCAAACTTAATTCATCCAAAGGAGTTTGTCACCTTGCCATATCACACCAGAATCACAGAGTATTGTCCTCAAATGCAATACTCCTCAAATTATAGACAAAAAATAGAATATACGCTTTCATAATTATCTCAAGATGGACAAGAAGAAAAAGAAAAATGCAGGTCCTTTGTTCAGAGAATAACCTTAAGTTCATTTTTCTCCAATTATTATCAAATCCTGATTGAGAAAGTTTTGTGGAAGATTATCTGAAATTAATTAACTGTAAAATGGATCAAGACAGACTACTGGAGAATTATGAATTTGTATCAGACTGCTTGGGCTCCTATTGAACTTTTTTTTATTGAATTCCATTTCAGAAAAAGGATATCAGAGAAATCCAAATGCTCTCTGCTGCATTAGTTCATACTCTCCCGGACTATTCAAACGAAGTGGTTTTAACACTACTTTCAAACGCAATGGTAGCTCCAGAGCCTTGACAATTATTTTCACCTAAAAACCTTTCCAGTCTCTCTTCTGTTATAAATACAGTAAATCTCCTAATTTAACAGGTTAAATTAATTGTGTAATTCCTCTTTTGGTTATTGAAGATACATCTGAAACTTATCTCTATCAAAGTCTCTATTCAATACATCTGTGCTAACTTACTTTTTGGCTGTATAATTTAACTAAGCAGGCTTTCTATGCACCCAACTTCCATATTTTAAACTTTACTCGAGTGTGGAACATTTTATTGAAACTTAGCTCGAATGCCCTATAAAAGAAAATGTTATAGAGGTAAGGTAATTCATCAGAATTGGGATACCTCCTCTGCTTAAGCATATGCCACCAGAACATAATACTTCTCTTTTTGAACTCTACATCATCATCTTCTCCACTGATCTTTTCTAGTATTTCTGTCTTGAAATGCATTTTGGACTCAGATAACTCAAAAATGAACATTTTAACTCCCTTCTGTATAATTGCCTGAACAGCATGAAGTCTCTACTGTAACTTCCAGTCGGCCTTAATTTTACCCCAAACTCATTTGTACCACAACCTCCCCCATCTCTGCAAAAACCACTAAAATTTCACTTATTTGCTCAAAAACATTACCATCATCCTTAACTCCATTTTTTTTCTTTAACAACTGACAGTCAGCCCATCAATAAATCCTGTTATCTAATACTACCTATAAAATAGCTCTAGGATTCAACCATTTCTCACCACTAAGATAGCTAGGCTGACCTCCAGTTAGAGAGAGTTATTATCATCTTTCACCTACACAATAGCAATAGCCTCTATCTCATGTTTCTATTCTTGCTTTTCTACAATGTACTCTCTTCATGGCTTAATTATTTTTACTGAACTTTCCACTGCTTGACATTAAATAAATTACTCATTTGATTATTTTCTGACTCTACAACTACAATCCTATCTAATAAGAGTAATAAGCAAATTGACAATCACCCCAACACACAAGATGGCCACCCCCATGTGAACACAAGATGGCCTGCAGGGGAGGGTTATTGGGAGGACCCAGGCCTGCAGAGGAGGGCAGTTAGGGGTGACCAGGCCGGCAGGGGAGGGCAGTTAGGGGACACCAGAACAGAAGGGAAGGCAGTTGGAGGTGACCAGGCTGGCAAGGGAGGGCAGTTGTGGGCGATCAGGCCAGCAGGGGAGGGCACTTGGGAGGGACAATGCCTGAAAGAGAGGGCAGTTGGGGGCAATCAGGCCTGCAGGAGAGGACACAGGAGGGGACTAGGCTAGCAGGGTAGGCTAGTTAGGGACAATCAGGTTAGCAGGGAAGGGCACTTAGGGGGCAACCAGGCTGGCAAGGGAGGGAAGTTAATGGTGGATGGGCCAGCAAGGGAGGGCAGCTGGGGATGACCAGGCCTGTAGGGGAGGGCAATTAGGGGCAATCGGGCTGGCAGGGGAATAGTTAGGTGTCGATCAGACTCTAGCAGTAGAGTGGTTAGGGGCAAACAGGCAGGCAGGCAGGTGAGCAGCTGGGGAGCCAGCAGGCCTGGATCATGAGATGGATGTCCGACTTCCCATTTAGGCCCAATCCCAGTGGGCAGTCGGACATCCCTCGAAGGGTCCCACATTGGAGAGGATATAGGCTGGGCTGAGGGATACACACACCAATCCCTGTGCATGAATTTCATGCACTGGGCCTCTAGTGTAAAGCTATAAGAAGCCAGTAACTTTTTCAGTCTTACTCACTCATACTGAAAACCCAGTGTCTAGAAAAGGCACTCTTCTTCCTCCTCTTCCCTTTTTGGATAAAAGGTAGACAAAAGAGGAACTGGCAAAATATTTAGGAGATGAAAGTGAAGCAGTGGTCATTGCTCTCTAAGCTTACTTTGGCATCAGATAGAGTAATTCAGATGTGCCATAAGATTCCAGCTTGCCCTCCCTGTTTTCTTTCCTATGTCCAATTCTTCTTTCCAAGGAGTAGCACTGGTTGAATAACAACAGCCTTAGGCCCACTACGAATCACTTGACAGTAGATCAAGAGAGAACAGAGTTCACAGAGACTCAGTTGCTAAGTGATTTTTTCCATCAGCCTCCATTTGCAATCCCACTTAAGCAAGTGAACGTGCCTTGGTTCTCAGTATTCTTGCCTAAAAACCTCCTATGTCAACAATGGCAGTGTTTTAGGAAGGTTGACTGGTGAACTTTTCTCAAATTCTCCAAGTCTCACCCCATACTTTCATTGCTCCATCTGCTCCAGAAATTATATCAGTTCTAATTCCTCCAATATATCTTTTCTCCCACTTGAAAATAAATTCAAGTACTAGACAAGAAAGGCACTCATTAGGTACTTATTTAATTAATCCTATATAATAAAAGGATAATATGCAAATTGACCCTAACAGCAGAAAACTGGGAATGTCTGGTCACTATGACACACACTTACCACCAGGGGGCAGATGCTCAATGCAGGAGCTGGCCCTGGTGGTCAGTGCATTCCCACACAGGGAGCTCTGCTTAGCCACAAGCCAGGCTGCTAGCTGCCAGTACAGTGGTGGTGGTGGGAGCCTCTCCCACCTCCTCAGCAGTGCTAAGGATGTCTGACTGCCAGCTTAGGTCTGATCCCCCAGGGAGTGGGCCTAAGCCAGCAGGTGGACATCCCCAGAGAGGTCCCAGACTGCAAGAGGGCACAGGTCGGACTGAGGGATACCCCTGAGTGTACAAATTTTTATGCACTGGGCCACTAGTAAATATCTGAAACACTTTGCACAGATCATACCACATAAATAGTATTCAATAAATATCACTTGTCATTATTTAGATAATTATGATTAATAAATATAAATAAAGATAATGCTCTCAGAGGTGCCAAGCACAACATGGAAGCATTTATTCACCAGCCACATGAAAGAATAAATGATAGAACCAAAAAATATTAAGAGCTGTTCTCTGACCCTAGCTAGTTTGGCTCAATGGATATAGCATCAGCCTGTGGACCAAAGGGTTCTGGGTTCAGTTCCAGTCAAGGGCATATACCTTGGTTGCAGGCTCCTCCCTGGCACCAGCCCTGGTCAGGACGCGTGCAGGAGGCAACCAATGAATGTGTTTCTCTCACATCGATATTTCTCTCTCTCTTCCACTCTCTGAAAATCAATGGGAAAATATTCTGGGATGAGGATTTTTTTTTTTAAAGAGCCATTCTCACCTTATTAGGTTCAATGTATTAATGGGCAAAAAAATGTGTTTAAAAAAATGCTGTGTGAGTGCCATTGAAGCTTTGTCTATTTAAAAGCTATTTGCTATTTGTAACTGATTTACATACTTATGTGTTTTGTGAACAACAGAACTAGGAATTAAAATTAATTGGAGGCATAGAAAACATGAAAAAAGACCTTTTTACCCAACAAAAATATAATGTATCTTACAAACATGTGACCTTCTCTTTGTGAGCATTTTTTTTAAATGCTAATAATTGGTATTAAGGAATACAGACTTCTGTGTTGGGTTGGAGCTAGATGGAATAATCACAAAACTGTCATCAAATTCTTTGATTCTTGTATTGCTAAATGCCTGCTGCATGCATAATTGGACCACACTAGGTGTTAAACCTTACTATTTGCATGTTTACCGTGATAATTCCCAGAGAGATGCATGACATAAAAATTAATCATCCAGTAAAGTTTATATTTTAGTGTTGTATATGCTATCTAGAAAAGCTCTGGTAGACAATTGTCAAGAGTGGGTATGTGGCTCTAACTGGTTTGGCTCAGTGGATAGAGCGTCAGCCTGCAGATTCAAAGGTCCCAGGTTCGATTCCAGTAAAGGGCATGTACATTGGTTGTGGGCACATCTCCAGTGGGGAGTGTGCAGGAGGCAGCTGATCGATGTATCTCTCTCGTTGATGTTTCTGGCTCTCTATCTCTCTCCTTTCCTCTCTGTAAAAAATCAATAAAATATATATATTTTTTTAAAAAGTGGGTGTGTGTGAATTCATGGTAGAATTCTATAAAGGAAAGTGATTTTTGCAGTTGGATGACTTCTGAGCAACTAATTTTTACTTTTTTTTTTTTTTTTAAGGAATAGCTAAAGCCTCTTCAATGCAGACATTACTATAAACCCTAAGAAAAAATTATATGTTAAAACTAAATTTGAACCAATTCACACTTATAGTTTCACTACAGGCCCGGTGCACAAAAATTTGTGCACTCGTGAGGTCCCTCAGCCCAGCCTGTGCCCTCTCATAGTCTAGGACCCCTCTGGGGATGTCCACCTGCTGGTGTGCCTGGTCAGCCTGGGTGAGGGGCTGATGGCTGTTTGCAGGCTGGCCAAGCCCCCCAGTGTGGTCAGCCTGGATGATGGGCTGAGGAGCGTTTTCAGGCTGCCAACAGCCCCTTCCGATTTTGGGTCCCTACTGGGGTGCCTGGGCAGCCTGGGTGAGGAGCTAAGGGGCGTTTTCAGGCTGCCCACAGTCCCTTCAGGTTTTGGGTCCCTACTGGGGTACCTGGCCAGCCTGGGTGAGGGGCTGATGGCTGTTTGCAGGCTGGCCAAGCCCCCCCAGTGGGGTCCCTCACCCCACTGGGGTGTGGCCAACTTGGGTGCAGGCCTGAGGGCTGTTTTCAGGCTTTCAGGCTGCCCACAGCTCCCATTAACCCAATATCCCAGCAAGGCTGGCTGGAAGCAGGTATCTGGGGTTTATTTATCTTCTATAATTGATACACTGTTCCTTCAAGCCAAGGCCTAGGCAGGTAACGAAGCCTCCTGTTGGCTTCAGCTCCGTGGCTTCTATAATTGAAAGAATGTTGCCTTAGTTAAAGGCTCAGCCGACCTAGGCAGGTAGTTTCCTCCATCGCTGGTGCAATGGAAGCCTGCTGTTTGCTTCAGCTCCATGACTTCTATAATTGAAACAATGTTGCAACAGTGTTGCCTGGAACTGGGAGAAGCGAGCCAGCTGGCAGACAGTTTATTCCTGTAGCAATGGAAGCCTGCTGTTTAGTCTAGCTTGTGACTGCCGGCCTCCATCTTGGCTGGGTTAATTTGCATACAACTGCTCTGATTGGCTGGTGGGCATGGCTTAGAAATGGTCCGTAGAAATGGTCAATTTCAATATTACTCTTTTATTAGATTAGATGATACTTTATAATAAAGAGTAGGAAACTGATGAAATACCCTTTTTTATCTTTTCAAAGAAGAACAGGTATCAACTTTAAATTAGTCAATTAAAGTAAGTATATTTTTAAATTTTCAGAATTTTTTTGGTACTGCTGATTATTATTTATGGTATAAATAACCATTAACATGAGTATCCTAGAATGGGTCTGGTAAATTTTTTCTTCTTCAACTGAATACTGCTCCACAAGTACTTACTCTTAGAAATGGTAGTTAAAGAAAAAAAAGGAAAGAGATATTTTAAAATTGTGCACCAGCACAAGGAGTTATTTCATACCTGAACCTATCACAGTCATCAAATAGGACCATATGCTAATTCAATCTGATTTCCAGCTTTTTGAGCGTTTGCTAAATTCACAAATCCCCAAGTTGTTTAAATTTATTTCCTATGTTTATTTTAGCCCTCATCCTAATTTACCATGGCTGACATTTAATTGCCATTAGATGTTCGCATGTAGGTGAATAACACCTACTTCTCCATTCTCTCCCAGGGCAGTCACATCCATATCCATAGCTACAATTACTTCTAGAGGCACATAGTTCATTTCTTGAACTACACATAAGAGTGTTAGAGGATCTAAATCACATTCCCTTTCCCATGTAAGTTAAAAGCCAATTAAGAAACAATCACAGGGGAGACAAATGGAGTATTAAAATATTAGCTTTATTATTGGTAGACTGCTCAGAGCACAGGTTATATCTGTGAACAAAACAAGCTTGCACCATACACACCTGAAGAAGACAGAACTGTCTATGTTGTCACAAGCATAAAGGACAACTCTAAGCCTATCTCAAGTAGCAAAGGGTCACTAATTAAGCTCTCAAGCTCTCTGGAGATAAGCAGAAATACCCCTATCTTACCAAAGAAAGAGAGACAAAGACATATGTCAAGGACATATTTTCTTCCTTGCTCTCTTCACAAAATCATTAGCAACTCATTTTATCTTATCTAATAAGTACATCTCAAGTCTGCCTCTCCTTCTCTATGTCCAAGCTACCATCACCTTTCTCCTTGTCCACTCATTTATACTGTCATGCACCACTTAAGACAAGGCTACAATACAGAAATGCAACCTTGGGTGATTTCGTCCTTCTGTGAAGATTATGGAGCTTACTTATACACACCTAGATTACATGGTATAGCCTATTGCTCACAGGCTATAAGCACATACAGCCTATGAATGTAGAAAACAATAGGTTAAATTAAGCACTGGAGAAATGACCCAATCAATAGACACAGTAAACACAAGATGTATGAGGTTGCTGCCGCTTAATGCTGCATATTGTTCTACAGCAAACTTTTTTTATTAGTAGAAAGAGTAGACTCTAAAATAATAAGTATAATACAACAAATACATAAACCATTAACACAGTCATTTATAGCTATCATCAATTATTATGTTCTACACATGATTGTATGTGCTATACTTCTACATGACTGGCAACAGTAGGTTTGTTTACACCAGCATCCCCACACACAGGTGAGCAATGTATTGCACTATGACATTATGATGGCTGCAACATCACTGGGTAATAGGACTTTTTCAGCTCCATTATAGTCTTATGAGACCACTGCTGCATATGTGATCTGCTGTTGACACAAACATGGTTGTGCATCTCATGAATACATCACTGTCAGCCCTCTCCAATCTATCCTCTACAATACAGTCATAGTGACATTTTAAAAATAAAACTAAATTTTAGTCACAATCTCCTACTTCCAGCCTATCCCTACTCTGTCCCGCAGTCTTCAGTACCTTTTACACGGCCTGAAGTCTTTAATGGTTTGCTCTTCACCTGTTTCCTGGCCTCATCTTATACCATACTCCATTTACTCTGCCCACCAGTCACGTGAGCCTTCCCTTAACATTCTGCGTTCACCAAGCCTATTGCTGACATAGACCTGCCAACATACTCATCACTGTTACACTTGTTTTTCATATTTCATCTCAGTTAATGCTTCCCCAAACAAATATCTCCAGCTATCTTAAAATCCTCCATTGTACATTCTATCTTATCATATATAACAATTTCAATTTTATTTTTCTGGTAATTATTTGGTCCACACCCACTTCCTCATGTTAGACTGCAGGGTCCACAATGACATATAACTTGACAACTGTTGAACCCTCTACTATCCATTACTTAGTACATACATGGTATTGAGACAAAACATTTGTGAATTAGTGAAGAAGCAATGATCACTGTGCCTTTACCTTTCTAGTATATGCACATACTCCACTAGAGTATGTGTTCCTTGAGGGTAGGTTTTGTTCTTTTGTTGTTGTTTTTTGTGGGTTTTTTTCTGTTTTCCCCACCTGAATTCTTATTTTGATTTCATACAGTGTTATTAAAATTATTTATTAATTATTTACCAATATTAGTTTTTAATATAAAAGAAAATAAATAGTAAAAAGCAAAACAAAAATATATAGTCATTTGCTCAAGGCAGTGTCATGAACTGTCTTTGGCATTACGTTTCAGACTATATTACTTCAAAATAATTTTCATAGAGTTTCTGAATTCCCTATTACCTATATTTAGGATTTTATATGTAAAAATTTTAAATGTGTAAGTAATACATTTCAAATCCAATTTGTATTATTAATGAAAAGTATGACAGTCCTGGATTCTTTTCCTTTTATCAAAGGGAAGAATGTATTTTCATTGAATTATCACATTGTCATCAATAAACTAGTTGACAATTATTTTTACCACCTTTTTGAGCATTAAAATGAGCTGTCTTTACTGTAGAGTCTAATGGACTTTAGTACCATGATAACATACACTAAAGTACGTTGCTAACAATTAAACAATGTAGGAAGGTAAGTTTTTGCTAATCTGCACTATTTATGTTAGAATATGTCAGCAGTGATGCACATAAATAAAATGTTAAATACAAAATTTATAAGTCAGAAACTGCTTTTAAATTGTAAGATGTTATAAAAGATAATGTTATGGGTTAAGGATAACATTTGATTTTGTCTTGTTCTTTTCAAGTAAAAAAATAAAGCAGGATAGAAAGTATGTTCTGGCTATCCTAACAAAGCTCTTATCTAGGACACGGATGAAAACGTTTTCATGAAATAATGAAAGCTGAGACATATAATCATGGCACTATAATCACTCCCTGAGATTTTAAATTCATGCTTTAATTTTAATTGCAAAATATAGTATTTAGTGAGACTTTTTCCTATATAAATATCAATATTGGACCTAATCTTATAAATGATTAACAGTAAAAAATAATGCTTAGACTAATACCTTACTAATAGAAACCCAATTTGAAAAGAAATCTCCATGCAGGATATACATGCTATACTACAGAATTCATAAGCAAGACGAACCCTGGAGTCATCAAGATATTTTCAAGGAGAAGAAACTTTCTAAAATAACTATCCACAATCAAATGCTTAACAGCTACCAAGAAAGTGCACTATCACTATCAGCCACATACTCAACCCCCTCAAGCTTTCTCTCTTCCTCAGATTCAACTTAAGTATCATCCTCTCAATTACTATCAGAACAATATGTTCACTTAGTTGCCTCACATTTTTTCTTTTATTTATAAAATATTGCCTTTGAAAACTCTGAACTTGCATTAATTTAGCCACCTGTTTCCACTTTCTCCAGAGGCCCAGTAGCCAGGAAATCACAAGAGCTTTGCAGATTTGTGTCCCTGCAGATTCAATTTGTCCAGCCTCATTCTTGACAATCCTTCTATATATCATTAGCCGGCTTCCTCTTCTTACTCCAAAAGCAGCTACTATTAACTTTTATCATTCTGAAAATGTCTTCTCTCTCCACCAGTATTGTCTTGGATGGTGGCATTATTGTCTACTTCACTGAGAAATAGATAGCATGATGCAAAAACTGTCTAAAGTCAATGTGCTCCAGCCTACAAATTTATTATTAAATGTCAAGCCCTTATTACATATCTCCAGCATAAGAGCAAAGCTATTCTACTTATCAAATGATCTATGATTCTCATTTTCCTGTATATTTTCAATCTCTCCCTCTCTCACTCTCTCTCATTTATTACCATAACCTTAATCTACCCTATTTTTAATCTAAGCTAACATGCCTTGAGTATTACTACATTTAAAAAATCTTCTGTCAACACCACAGCCTCCTCTAGCACAATTAAATATGCCCCACTTCACAATCAGTAGAAACCAGCTCTTTTTTCTTAAAATCTATTTATCCTTCAAAAGTCTGTTTCTTTATTCATTAATACAATGAAACTGCTATCACATAAACCCATTAAAATGGTGGCATTCCTCAGTATATAATTGTTTTTATAGGGTTTTGTTTGTTTGTTTGGTCACTTTAATCACCTTTTCTTTGTTTGATTTATATTTCATGAATAAGCTTTCTCCCATAGCTGCATCTATAAACTTACTACTGATTTAGTGCATTGGCACCACAAACTCTAGCTCTACATCTAAACTTCTCATATCTTTCTACCTTCTCCATCATTCCTATTATCATGACATCTCAGCCTGGCATTTAAGTCCTTCCATGAACTGGATCATTCCTTATCTAAGGTATATAGTTGAATTTAAATTCAACTTATCTTAAATCCATTTACAATCAACAAAAATACAAGGGCTATAGAGGTGAATAAGCCACATTTCTCATTTCAAGAATTTTATAAAAGTTTGATACAATATAATAAATGCAAAAATAAATGTGTATAAACTAAAGAGAAAATGCAAAAGAATATCAGAAGTAAAACAAGGAATGGCCCCACAATTGTCAACAGAAAATTTCTGAAAGTAATGACCTTCAATTTGGGTTGTGAAGGTCACATATATTTTGTTCTGGTAAACAAAGGAGAAGCAGACATTTATTACAGGCAAACAGAACTCCAGTGCAAAGAGATAAACGTCTGAAATGCCAAGGTATGTTTGGTGAACTATAAGCAATACAGTGTTTCCTCCTTGCAAGGTGCAAAAGGGTGTATGAATGATGCTAATGGTGCTAAATAGGACAGCAGGAATGAACAGTATAAATTTTCAGTTAGCAAGGTTCAGTTAATAAGGTTTTATATATATAGTTGTCACATAGGTCAACCTATATATATAAAAAGTCAGAGACCTTAATGGCCCTAATGACTATAACGAATGGTTGCTGTGACACCCACTGTGGACAGCCAAACGACCAATCAGGGCATAGGGCAGGCTGGCCCACTGCCCACAGCCCCTCCCCATAGCTGGCCCTACCCTTAATTGGCCCCCCCAACCCCAATAGGCGGCGGGGCCCATAGGTCAGTCGCCTGCGGTCCTTCCCCAAGCTGGCCCACCCTGATTGGGCCCCAATCGGGGTGGACCGACCAACCAACCTCCCACCATCTCCTCCTCCCAATAGGCCTAGCTCTGATCCACCCCAATTGGGGCCGGAACAGCCAGATCCCACACCAGTGCATGAATTCATGCACTGGGCCTCTAGTATTGATATAAAAACTACTTCTAAGTTCTTATATCAATATTCTAATGGTAAGATTTCTATTTCCTGAAATAACCAGAGTGTAAGTGATGGTTATTTTCCTAGGATACTTCTCAAGAACCAATTTAAACACACACACACACACACACACGGACACACATAGGATATCATATATTTGGAATGAAAATAGATGATTTCAGTGACTATATGATAGACTTCGGATCAGTCTTGGATCTAAAACTGTGGAGAAAGTAAAGAGAATAAATACCCCATACCCACACTATGTACAAATTCATTATATATAAAATGTCTTGCTACAGAGAGGCCTGAGACAGCATACCAAAATCCTTAGAACATAAAAAAGGATAAATTATGGTCAAATGAAAGACAATACCAAAATGAGAAAAAACTACAGAAGTTTCACAAACAAGTTTCAGAAACATTTTCTTTTTAAAAATGTTTTCACAGAAAAATCCTAAAGGTCCATTTTGTCAAAATAATTGGAGGTGAGATTTGGTGTCAAATAAAAGGAGTTCAAGTGTATGAGTCTGTCCTGGAATGGTAAGTCAACAACAATTTTTTACTCACTAAAGAAATGTCAGACCAATGGTGATATCAATAATAGATATGCACTCACCACATGCCATAACTTGTGCTGTGAAGACATGAATTATTTCCCTCATTCCTCATAACAATCCAGGGAAATAGGTACTACAGTTCTGTAAAATCTTAGCTACAATTCTCAAATTTAAAAACAGTAAAAACTTGAAGTTGTCTTGTTGGTATTTATTTTTTTCATAAATCTTAAAGACAAGCCCTCGTGGTGATAAATACTGATGAGGTGAAGTTATTTGTACATTTTTTTACGCCACTGACAGTGACTGTTAATATGTTTCTTTGCAAAAGTACAGATCGCTACAGACCTGCTGAAGTTATTACACATTATTCAGGTGGAATCCATATCAACTATTTCTAACTTCTGAGACTCATCTGGCCCCCAGAATTTCAGATAAAAGACTGTTAGCCTATATTGCCAGCTGCATCTCATAAATGAAATAAAAGAGGCCCAAGAGCACACATCTGAAATGTGCTCAAGGTAGGATTTCATTCCAGAAAAAAACACACTTCAGTATTCAAGTTCTAACTCACTATGCGTACCGTCTCCGTATAAAAATCGTTCTTCTAAGAGGATTCAAGATAGAAGCAAAAGAACTCACTTCCTTGACCAAGGACATACGAAGTTTACAGCTTCATATGGATCATTTCCTTCTGGGGAAAGAAATTTGAATATTAGATGAACCCCTCCTCCATAACAAAAAATAAAAGGACCACACTGAGAAAGTAAAAGAAGCAAAGACATTCTCTCACAAAAATCCCAGCACCCAGTGTCCAACAGGAGAGGATCTCGCTGTCCAGTGCTGTTCCCTAAGGAGGGAGAGGTCTATGCCCCATATCAGACACCCCAACCCATGGGATCTGCGCCTGGAAGGTGATCCCCCAAAGTGTTTAGCTTAAAAAACCAATAGAGCTAACATCTAAGGGGTTCAAAGGCTAAGGAAACTGAGATTCTCCTTTTAAAAAGCTCACATGCAGGCCCCGCAGGGGTGGCTCCGTTGGTTGAGCATCTTCCTGAGCACCTAAAGGCTGCTAGTTGAACTCCAGTCAGGGCATGTATGGAAGGCAACCGATCTCCCTCCCTGCCCTCACTTCTCTCTAAGCATGTCCTCGGGTAAAGAATTTAAAAAAAAAATTCACGTACAATTTCACCTATCCTGGGATCCAGTGCAAAGCAACACTTGAAAACTACATAGATTATATGTGAAGGAGACTTAGTCACCATTCTTAAAGCATCTGCTGGAGGGGCAGGGGACAGTCGAAACTCTCTTCAGAGACAACGGCACCAGCACCAGCAGATGCCATGTTTGCACTCTCAGCCTGCTCGAGTTAGCTCAGTCTGGCTAGTTTGGAAGAAGTCTCCTGCTGCCTTGCGAGGACACCAGGATGAGCAGACACAGCACTGTACTGTGTGTGGCCTTGCTGAAAAGCAGCACTCCCCAGCTCTCCGCATGGGCAGATGTGTGCAATTTCCACTTTCCCTGGCAAGGCTAGCAAGCATAAGCAGTTGCAACACTTCCCTGCTCCATGCCTGAGCAGTCACGGCAATCTCTTATTCCCCTCTTCAAGCCAGTGCAAGTAAGGTACTCTCTCACTGTGTCATTGGAGCTCGTGTGTACCTATAGTCAAGGCAATTTTCCTGCGCTCTTGCAAAAGCTGATGAGTGTGCCCCATGCCCTCTACACAGCCCAGCTGCCTCACTAAAGCCAACAGGCATGGGAAACCCATCCTGGGCACATCCCTTGATGCCCTGGTCCTGGAGGGTGGCATTCCTGTGTTCCACAGAACTGTAAATATCTGAAAGGTAATTTTCAGCATGGTATCACCCTCAGAACACTGCACAGACAGCTGACTGAAAGGGACCCCAGGCTTCCTGAGAACAAGTCCTAGTTACCTAAGTGGAGCTTTCGCTTGAAGGACAGGCTTCAGGTTTCCCACACACCTAGTGGTTGCAAGGCACGCCCAGGTAACTTAAGCAGGAAATGCTCCTTGTGCGTGACCTTAGCCTCACTGTGGCTCAGAAATAGCTCCCAGAAAGGAGCTTATGCACTCATTTAGAGCCTCAATTTTTGCAAATGTCACTTGGGACACCTCTCCATCTCCTGGTCTAGAGACCATTAGGTTTTTGATTGGGGTCCCACAGGACTATATATACTCACATATTTTAAAAGCTACTTCCTAAGGGACTGGCTTACAATCGCCTAAAAGTACTTGCTAAATGAGATTCTTCCCTTTGTAATATTGAGAGGTCTTGGCATACCTTCAACAATGAGGATCTATCAAGAATAAATCAAGCTACTTAGACAATCACAAAGTTTCAGTAGACAACCAAGAGTTAGAGCAAGATGAAAGGATAAGACTCATCACCTGCACAAATCACTCTCTCAAGACTAAGAGCAGGAGCTGTTTGACCTAATCCACAGAAATAGCCACAAGAGTGAAGAAAAATTAAGAAATAAAGAATTGTGTTCTAAAGGAAAGCTCAAGACAAAAACCTTAGAAAAATACTTTACTGTACAGAGATAAGCAGTCTAATTGATTTAAAAAAATCAAAGTAATGGTCATGAAAATACCCACCAAACCAGGGAGAAGAATAGATGAACAAACTGAGAACATCACCAAGATAGAAAATGTAAGATAACACCAAACAGAACCCATAGAGGAGAACAAGACAATAAATAAATTGAAAAATACACTAGAAGGGTTCTCTGTATGAAGCAGAAGAGGTATCAATGAAAGACATAACTCTGAAATACTCAAACAGAGCAGCAAAAGAAAAAGAATTTTGAAAAATGAAAATGTCTTAAATGACCTAGAGGACAGCATCAAGTAAGATAACATTCATATTATAGTGATCCCAGAGGAGAAGAGAACAAGAAAGGGGCAGAAAACATTTGAAAAAGTAATGGCTGAAAACTTCCCTAACCTGGGGAAGGAAACAGACACTCAAGTACAGAAAGCTCAAAGTTCCAAATAGGAGAACCCAAAGACACCCACCCAATATACATTAAAATTTAAAAATCCTATATAATAAAAGGGTAATATGCAAATTGACTCTAACAGCAGAACAACTGGGAATGACTGGTCACTATGACACACACTGACCACCAGGGGGCAGACGCTCAATGCAGCAGCTGCCCCTGTTGATCAATGCACTCCCACAGGGGGTGCTCTGCTCAGCCCCAAGCCAGGCTGATGGCTGCCAGCACAGTGGTGGTGATGGGAGCCTCTCCCGCGTCCTCAGCAGCACTAAGGATTTCCAACGGCAGCTTAGGCCCAATCCCCCAGGGAGCAGGCCTAAGCCAGCAGGTGAACATCCCCCGAGGGGTTCCAGACTGTGAGAGGGCACAGGCTGGGCTGAGAGACCCTCCCCCACCCCCGAGTGCACAAATTTTTGTGCACTGGGCCTCTAGTTAAAAATAATGGGAAAATCTTAAAAGTCACAAGGAAAACAAACAACTTGTTATGTAGGAAATCCCAGAAGATTATCAGCAAATTTTTCAGTAGAAACTCTGCAGCCAGAGGGACTGGCATAACATATTCAAAAATGCTTTAAAAAAATCTTCTAACCAAGACTATTCTAACCAACAAAGTTTATCATTTAGAGATGGAGTTTTCCAGATAAGCAAAAGCTAAAAGAGTTTATCACCACTAAACTGACCTCACAAGAAATGTTAATGAATTCTTTAAGGCTAAAAGAAATGGCACTAATTTATAATGATAAAGCATACAAGTATTAAAATTTCACAGTTAAAGTAACTACATAATAAAGGTAGTGCTTAGTCACTAATAAAACTGGGAGCATGAAAGAAAATCTGAATAGACCAAATTCTAGTAAGAAATTGAACCAGTAATCAAAAACCTCACAACAAACAAAAGTCTGGTACCAAAACAGCTTCACTGGTGAGTTCTGACATTCAAAGATATAATACTATTTCAAAAATTAAAGAGGGAGAATACCTTCCACACTAATTTTATGAGGCCAACAGTAATGTGATACCAAACCAAGAAAACAGCACACACACACACACACACACACACACAAAATGTACAGGCCAATATCCCTGGTGAACATAGGTGCAAAATTCCTCAACAAAATATAACAAAGTAAATTCAGTAATACATTAAAATTACACTATGACCAGTGGAATTTATTGCAAGAATGTGAGGATGGTTCTGCAGTAACCAACCAATCAAAATAATACACCATACTAACAAAATGACAGGTATGTGCTTAACTGTGAAAAGGGGAGAAAATGGTCGTCCAAATTTAGATGAACTGCCATTGCCCATTGCTACCCTGATTGCAAGCCTCATGGGGTCCCTTAAAATTTAGGAGATGCATGTCTGCAGGGAAAGACGGGTGGGAAGTCTCAGGCATGCTTCTGGGAGGGAGAGCTAGCACTGGACGTTTGTTTTGAGGGATTTTAAAGGCTGGGCATAAAGGGTAGTTTTAGGGGACGGTCTCCATAGAATATTCATCAGTTTTATGCAGAAGTACCAAAATTAGGTTTATTCTCTTAACTTCATCTGTCCTTGGTTGTAGTTGGCAATGATTTACATGAAAAAGTAGTATTGACTTCATTTGTTTCCTAGACAGAAAGCTATTTGGGCTGGAAAGAGAAGATCAGGCAGCCTTCCTACTTTGGAGGGAGGGATGTGTTAGTCCTTCCTGAGTCTCCATTCACTGTGCAGAATGCTTTCCTGTCTTCTAATCCTAGACCAGGAGCTTAGCGCACATTTTTCCCCCAAAATCTATTCAGCAAACTCACATCTCTGGGTGTTTGATAGTAACACTGTAATGATAATTACTTGTTTAACTTTTGCTTTTTGAACACTTCTAAAACCAAAGGCCTGCAATTCACAGGGATAAATGAACTTGATTATCTTGAAAGTATTTACTATTGTTATGTGATGTATGATTTATAATCCCCTAGCTCTTAAAAGGAATAGAAGTAGTGATACTGAATTTGGTGGAAGTATGAGTTCAGAAAATTTTTTCATATGCTGATTTTTCTTGTATTTCTAAATATAGGCAATGACCCACTTTTTAGTTAAGAGTCAGGAACATTTTTAACCTCATCAAAAGAAATTTTTTTTATATATTGCTATTTTAAAATTCTACATATATTAAACTTGAACTATTGTCTATGCATAAACAGACCTTACCCCTCAGAGCAGAGAATGAAGAAAGTACTACTTGAGTATGGTGAACTACCTAATTCCTTGTATAATTTTTTTCCTTTTCCTAAATATAGCAGTAATCAAAATCTGTAATTACATAATTACATATAGGTTATTAATTCAATGTCTGTCTCCTCTAATGGAATTCCCGTTCCATGAGAGCAGTGATCACTTACAATTGTATAAATAAATATCACTTACATTGCGTAGGCATTAATGTGCCAAGCACAGTTTTAAGTACTTTAAATTCATTAACTAATTTAATTCTCATAACATTACTATTATATTGCACATTTTAAAGGAAGAAATAGAAGTTAATTAACTAGCCCAAAATCCACAGGCTGGGAAGTTTGGGGGTCATTCTTCAAACACAGGCAGTTCCCTTGCTCTGGCATTCCTGTTCTTAGCCACTGCACTACTTGGCTTGGTTGCGAGTAGGCTCTGGAATCCCACTGTCTTAGCATTTCTTTAACTCTAGCCCTCTCCTTATTCCCACAGTGATTTAGGAAAAGTTACTTGTTTTTTCTTTTGAAAAAAAAAATAATACCTACCACAACAAATTGAAGATAAATAATGTCGTCACATAGAAATTATCAGCTTCTGATACCACGCTTGCTTCATTGCAATTTAAAAATATATATATTTGTTACATGAATGAAAGCAATATTATGATATACACAAAGATCTCTTCATCTTATTGATAAAGCCACTAATAAGCCAAAATGCCTGTCAACATCAACCACAGTGTGTCAGACCAGTTCTATCGCTACAAGATGCCCTGTCTGTGCCAAGGTTGAGGACAAAGGAAATGGAATTGAGACAGTTTATAGTCAACATGGTTGACATTTCAAAGGCGCCTAATCGGCCTCCAACATATCCCACCAAGTATGTTGGTTGTGAGCTGGGAACATGGACCCAGTTTGATGTTAAGAATGACTGTTATATTGTCAATGGATCTCATGAGGCAAATAAGCTGCAAGACGTAGTGGATGGATTCATTAAAAAATTTGTTCTTTGTCCTGAGTGTGAGAATCCTGAAAAAGAGCTGCATGTCAATCCAAAGAAGCAAACAATAGGTAATTCTTGTAAAGCCTGTGGTTATCGAGGCATGCTTGACACACATCATAAACTCTGCACATTCATTCAAAAAACCCACCTGAGAATAGTGACAGTGGTACAGGAAAGAAAGAAAAAGGAAAGAAAAATAGGAAGGGCAAAGACAAGGAAAATGGCTCTGTGTCCAGCAGTGAGACACCACCACCACCAAATGAAGTCAGTCTCCCTCCACATGCAGTGGAAGAAGAAGAGGATGATGACTGAGGGGAGGATACAACCGAGGAAGCTCAGAGGCACAGAATGAATGAAATCAGTGACCATGCAATAGTTCTAACACTCAGTGATGATGTGGAAAGAACTGTTGAAGAACGGGTCAATATCCTGTTTGATTTTGTTAAGAAAAAGAAAGAAGAGGGTATTATCGACTCATCTGACAAAGAAATTGTTGCTGAAGCAGAAAGACTGGATGTAAAAGCTATTGGACTCTTGTTTTGACTGACGTTCTTTTTAATGAGAAGATTAGAGAACAGATTAAGAAATACAGGCGCCATTTCCTACGATTTTGTCACAACAATAAAAAAGCTCAATGTTACCTTCTTCATGGTTTGGAGTGTGTGGTAGCAATGCATCAAGCTCAGCTGTTCTCCAAGATTCCACATATCTTGAAGGAAATGTATGACGCAGACTTTTTGGAGGAAGAGGTCGTCATCAGCTGGTCAGAAAAGGCCTCAAAGAAATATGTTTCAAAAGAACTTGCCAAAGAGATTCGTGTCAAAGCAGAATCATTTATAAAGTGGTTGAAGGAAGCAGAGGAGGAATCTTCTGGTGGTGATGAAGAAGATGAAGATGAGAATATTGAGGTGGTGAATTCGAAGACTGCCAGTGTCCCGAAAGTGGAAGCTGTGAAGTCTGACCACAAGGATGATGATATTGATATTGATGCCATTTAAAGGGGTGGGTGCAGCCCCGCTTATCTGTAATGCTAAGACTCTTACTGCATCCTCAGCCAGAAGTGCAACATGTATGTGCAAAAGCTAACATGGCTTAACATCACGCTACACTTTCTGCTAAAAACGTGTTGCTGTGAGTGGTCTGTAATTTAGCCCCAATGAGACCCCTTGGGAGTCCATACACATATCAGTGAACAGATGTAGTTTGCTTATTAAAAGCATGTTTCTTTTTGAAAAATTAGTGGTGGACACATTTGGATCACATTTATACAGTTATAAAAATAAAGATTTGATTTTTGGTCATTCTTAAATTTTTTGGCTCTGAATGACTTGAGCTGTTGAAACAATTGGCTCCTTCTACAAACACTGTACCATCATTTAACGTGATAGGGATTCTTGAAGCCTGTTAGAAACTGTTAGGTGCTGAGACTATAAGCAGGTCTTCAGCAGAATGTGAGCATAAACGTATTTTTAATTATCTTATTCAGCCATTAAGAAATACAGTACTTTTTAAGTCTTATCTCTAGTCCCTCAAACTGGCATCTGGTTGTGTACACTTACCATGCCAGGGTGGGCAAGGCAACACCTTCATCTTACTAAGAGGAAAATGACCTGAGTGTCCTATACATTAATTTTAAGAGCAGGTTTTGAAACTCTAATTTTTTTTCCCAGTTCATGTACCCTTGTCCCAAACTGTAATCTTTGAAGTCATATGCATTGCAAGTTGGATGAGCCAGGGGAATTATTAACAAGTGAGCATTTTATGTCTATGTAGCTGTTGCTTTGAGAGAAAGCTCAAGCTTTGGGGTCTAATTAGATAGTTCCATGATTTTATTTGGCTGAAGAAGAAAAAGGTGCACTCTAGCAAAAAAATAAAACAAAACAAAACAAAACACGATTTCTCAGCTTTCACAGTTTAAATTACAATTCCAAACTGTTTAGACATATATTGTATATTTTGTTCAGTGTGGATTTTCCCTAATAGTATGGCTTGTTCTTGAATGCCTTTTACATTTGGACATAATAGGTTCTGGTCGCTATCTTGCCAAAATTAGTGTTGCTATGTATCGAGCTTGGTTTCCCTCCCCCACCCCCCAAAAAATGTCTTATTTAAAAAAAAAACTAAAATTGTACTTCTAAGTCAGCCTATATTTTGGCAGGAGACTTGGGTGTATTTTATTTCACACTGGCAGACGGGGGCCATCATAGGACATCCACTGAGGGGTCCCAGACTGTGAGAGGGCACAGGCCGGGCTGAGGGACTCCCTCCACCCCGAGTGCACAAATTTTTGTGCACCGGGCCCCTAGTAGTTAGATACTCATGAAGTCTGGTGATGGCCACTGAATACAGGGGATCAGGGCCTGGCCCAGCTCATCCTCTTCTTTAGATTTGAAAATAATTTCCTGTGAATTCTTTGCCCAAAAAGGTGATATAAATTCACTCACTAAGGGTTTTTAAAAATTGTTGCATTTACTTCTTTCCATAAAAAGTGTTCCATGGGAATCAAGAATCACAGGATTCGTTTTATTTGGAGCATGGGCTTTCTTCATTCACCTGATTTTCTTTGATCCACCTCAGACTATAAGGAGACCTTAACAAATGTATGTAAAATTTTTTTCACAATAAAATTATACAAACATTTGATATAATAAAATCTTGCTAGCTTGATATTTTAAGAAATTAAAGTCTAGTAATTTTACTGGAGAGAGAATTAGTCTCCAGCTGCCTTTTGATAGCTTTTGATGAGAGTGAAGCAGAAACTATATCTGGAGGGAATGTGCTTTGTCACACCAAAGAGAAGGGTTTTGCAAATTCACATCTCACCTAGATTTCAAATCCTCGGCCACTGGCTAGTTGCTTTCATTGTCTGACATCCCATAGGAGATACTGGTGGCACAGGCCAGGTTGCAGTCATACCCAGTGTCAAGCTAAGGAGGTGCTGTTATAGAGGCTTTTGTTTTGTTTTGTTTTCCTTTCGATCTGAAGGAAACTATGTTTAGGGCTTCTAATCACTAAATAAAATTTTGGCACAGAAAGAAAAATGGATCACAAAATACTTCTTTGTCAGAGAATGAGAATACAAATTTACTATATTTAAGCCCAAACATTGGATTTGGCCCTATAGTCATCTTCTTTCTGATAGGACTGCTGGTTGAAAGAATAACCAAGAGAATGTTTCATGGATAAAAAGCTCAACGACTGTAAGTAGAAGACAAATGTTGCAGTTATGAGTAGGTTTGGGGGAAGCAGAGAATAGACAAAGGTGGCTGGGGCATGGGCTCTGCAGGAGAGAGGTAAAGACAGTCAGAGGGCACAAATACAAACATGGCTCAGCTCAGGATTCTGCAGAGAGCATGCTGCCTGTCCTTGGGGTTTCTGTTTTGAAAGAGGATCTGTAACGCTATAGAACACAGAAACTTGCATTAAGTCAGTTACATTTTAGATTACATGCCCTGGGCATCCTTTCTGATACCTACCTGCATGTTTACTTACCATCTCTCTTCTCATGAAAGTAAAATGTGGATAGCCCAAAGAAAATGGATGAGCAGCAGTTGTGTGTCTGACTAAAGCAGATGTAACTCTAACTTTAAAAGTCAAAAATAATAATGAACACAGAATCAATTCAAAAATTGATATTTGAGTTTTAAAAGACTTTGAGAATATCTCATCACTAGGGGCCTGATGCACGAAATTCGTGCGGGGGGGGGGGTTCCTCAGCCCAGCCTGCCCCCTCTCACAGTCTGGAACCCCTCAGTGGATGTCCTATGATGGCCTCCGTCTGCCAGGCGCCTTTTGTGTGTGTGTGTGTGTGTGTGTGTGTGTGTGTGTCGCCACTGGGACCTGCCCCCAGCCGCATCTGAGGCTCGGAGCAGTCCTCCTGTGTGTGTCTACCTGCTGGGGGCCTGCCCCCAGGCTTGGAGCAGGCACCCCCTCTGTGTTGATCTCTCAGACTCTTGCCCTCCCTTGCATGTTGTTCTCTTTTTTGAGCTATGGCCAGGGCTGGGTGCTGCCTGCCTCCCAAGCTTGCCTACTGCCCATCTTCCTCCAGCCACCAGAAAGCAGGGAAAACCCCGCCTCATGGTCAGGCCAGCCTTTTCCTGCTCCCTGATCCCTGGAAGGGACCTGGGAAGCCGCCAAGCAGGCCCCCAGCCCCCAAGAGCTTGCTTTGCCGCTCCCCAGTGCCCCCCAAAGGGCCTGGGGAGCCGCCAAGCAGGCTGCCGACTCTTTCCCACTCACCCGTCCCCTGGTGCCTTCCTTTCCCACTCCCTGGTGCTGCCAAGGGGTCTGGATAGCTGCCAAGCAGGACCCTGGCCCCTGCTGCCTTGCTTTCCTGCTCCCCAGTGCCCTGCAAAGGGCCTGGGCAGCTGCCAAGCAGGCCGACCCCCTGACGCCTCTTTCCCACTCACCGGTACCCTGCTGCCTTGCTTTCCCGCTCCCTGGTGCCCTGAAAAGGGCCTGGGAAGCCCACCAAGCACGCCGCTGACCCCCCCCCGCCTCTTTCCTGTTCCCTGGTGCCCCACAAAGGGCCTGGGCAGCCGCTAAGCAGGCCGCCGACCCCCTGCCACCTCTTCCCCGCTCCCCGGTGCCCCGCAAAGGGCCTGAGCAGCCACCAAGCAGGCTGCCAACCCTGCCGCCTCTTTCCCACTCACGGGTCCTGGGTCCTGAGCTGTTCCACCCTGCAGCCACTCTGTGCACTCGGGAGGTCCCTCAGCCCCGCCTGTGCCCTCGCACAGTCTGGGACCCCTCTGGGGATGTCCACCTGCTGGCATGCCTGACCAGCCTGGGTGAGGGGCTGATGGCTGTCTCCAGGCTGGCCAAGCCCCCCAGGAACGTCCCTCACCCCATTGGGTAGTGGCCAGTGTGGGTGATGGGCTGATTGGCGTTTTCAGGTTTTAAGGCTGCCCACAGCTCCCATTGACCCAATGTCCCAGCAAGGCTGGCTGGACGCAGGTTTCTGGGGTTTGTTTATCTTCTATAATTGATGCTGTTTCTTTAAGCCGGCCTACTAAGGAAGCCTCCTCTCTGCTTCACCTTGCCTGTCTATTATGATACAATGTTACTTAGTGGTGAGGCCAGGCCTGCTGTTTCCTTCAGCTCCCAAGGATTCTATGATTGTTATTTTGTTTCAAACATGCGTTTTGCTTGAGCCAGTTTAAGTGGAGCGGGCGGCAGTTTCACTTTCACTCCTGCTGCAGTGGAAGCTGCTGTTTACTAAGGTCCGTGAGTGGCGGCCTCCATGTTAGCTGGGCTAATTTGCATACAGTCGCTCTGATTGGCCGGTGGGCGTGGCTTGCCCCATCCCGGAGAAACGGTTAATTTCAATATTATGCTTTTATTAGTTAAGATGTTTACTATATTCGGGTACTTATATCACTTTTAAAGGTGTGAGGCAGCTCAGTCCCACTACTACTTAGCAACATAACTATTAAATTGATAATGTTTTTTGTTTTTTATTTTGAAATAATATGGTTGAAAACATAGAAAAACACTAACAATTACAAAATCATGAATTTCTAATTTCTCTCCTAGCATTCACAAGGAAGCAAATATAGGCTATCCTTTCCCTCACATTTTTCAATAAAAAAATTATACACGATATACACTGCATCCTGTTTTCATGTTCAAGTATTCCTTGGAGATATGTTCATATCAGTACATAGAGATTTTCCATCGTCTTAACGTTCAATATTATTCCACTGTTTAATATGCCAAAATTCATCTAACTTCTGCCATTTCAAACACTGCCGCAAATAAAGGTTAGTGAATGTATGCATGTGTGTTTGTTTGTGTATGTCCACATGTCTGTAAGATAAATTTCCTAAAGGGGATAGTACTGGGGCCTTATTTACTTTTAATTGCAACACGTACATTCTGAGGCAGCTATAGGGATACATGATATCCAATTGAAACTCCAGCTTCACAGACCACAGTGGGTTGAGACAGACACATTAACAGCAATCACTTTCTTTCATTCTCAATTTTTTTCCATACAGTGAGGTGACATAAATTATTTATTTTTTCTTACCTTAATCTTTATTTTTCAACTACTAAACACTACATTAAACTAGAGAGCCCTCTAACTACAATATTCAGTAACCAATGACTGAAGTCAATATTAGGCTTGCTAACAGCCTAAGACCCTGCATTATTTCTTCTTTATAAAAAATCTGAAGATGTCTAATTATACATATATGCACACACACACACATTTAATTGGCCTTTTAGTTATTTCTTTTGTCTTTCCTTGTATATAGGCAATGAGAAAGAGAGTTATTACTGAGAACTTTTATGAGACATATAAAATTTTTAATGATATGGTATCTAATCTAATAAATAATATGCAAATTTACCCTCACTCCGTTACACCTAAGGCACGCCCACCAGCCAATCAGAGCAGCTGTATGCAAATTACCCAGCCAAGATGGCAGATGGCAGCCATGGAGCTAGAGCAAACAGGAGGCTTCCATTGCAACAGTGATGGAGGAAACTGCCTACTTAGGCCAGCTATGGCCTCCGCTCAAGGCAACAAAGTTTCAATTATATAAGATAAATAAACCCCAGAAACCTGATTCCAGCCACCCTCGCTGGGACCTTGGGTCAATGGGAGCTGTGACCAGCCTACAAATAGCCCTCAGCCCCTCATCCAGGTTGGCCACACCCTCATGGGGTGATGGTCCCTAACGAAAGGCTTGGCCAGCCTGCAAACAGCCCTCAGCCCCTCACCCAGGCTGGCCAGGCACTCCAGTAGGGACCCAAACCCTGAAGGGGCTGTGGGCAGCCTGCAAACAGCCCTTAGCCCCTCATCCAGGCTGGCCAGGCACCCCAGTAGGGACCTGAACCCTGAAGGGGCTGTGGGAAGCCTGAAAATGGCCCTCAGCCCCTCACCCAGGCTGGCCAGGCACGCCAACAGATGGACATCCCCCGACGAGTCCCAGACTGCAAGAGGGCACCGGCCGGGCTGAGGGACCCCCCCGAGTGCACAAATTTTTGTGCACTAGGCCCCTAGTGTAGCTTATAAAAGCCAATAGTAATTTGTAGATAGTATTTGTGAGATTACCCTTCTTGTATTGCCTATAAAAATTACAATTGTTCTGACTTTTAGAACTGTTAAATAGTTATCTAAAAAAGCTTCGAGAACTTAATGATTCAATTGTTCAAAATTGTTCCTATTGTTGGTTTTAGATGACTTGCACTGTAAGAAATTTTTAAAAGGGTTTACTTTTAACCTTTGTTTTATTATAATGTGACTCATTCTAGTTAAGTAATGTTTAATTTTATCGTATTTTAAATAAATGTATAAAGTGCTCTATTGTTGATGAATGATATCCCCACGCTTTAGGAAAACAAATAAAAGAAATACTTTTATTTTGATCACTGATAGGTAAACACTACTGAATTGGAGTTCATTATTTATAATCTATCCAAAACTGGAAGCACTGATGTGCTGGACCTTGTCTTACATCTCCTGCTCTTCAGAGCTATCCTTTAGATCCTGACTTCTGTTAGATAGTAATATACAAAAACGGGTTATAACCAGTTCGAACACCCGCAACAATTATGGTTCATACTCACTCCTCTTTTGACATTTACATGCTACCTCTATCATTTTATGTACAGGTCTCATCTCCATAATTAGGCTCTGACCTCTGAGGTTAAGTCTCTGTGCACGTTACATCTCCTAATGTAGTGTCTCTCCCATGGTGAAAGCTTAAAAATTACTAGCTATAGATGATTGTGTGATTATGATTATTCAAGGCACATTATTGAAATGAGAGCATTAAGCCACAAATATAAAAGCACTTAGCACAGATACTGACACGCACAAAATCAATAAATGTTTGGTTCACTGCATTCATCAACTATCTTTGGCTAAAATGACATGTAATTTTCTTAAAAACATAATGTAAGTGCAAGCTCTATATTATTTCTTTAGCACGTTAGTCCTATTTGTCCATTAACAGACAAAATAATACCTTACTATTAAAGTAAATTTTGTCCCACTGAATGAAATAATTCCATTAAAATGTAAATTTTCTCAGAATACTTTACCAATAATGAGTCTAAACATTACAGATAATATATCAAGCCATTTAAAGGATCATTTTTAAATCAGTTTGGTTTTAGTAAGTGAAACCAAAGTGTTTACCTTATCTAATTCTTTTGTCTCATTAAAAATTTGATATGCTTAAGAAGAAAAGTTTATTACACATTTCAAAAGGCATGATTTCTGTGATAGCCACTACATGTGAATTTTATAAAACACAGCTTTCTAAGAGTACAAACATTCATAAAAGCAGAAATAGTTTGGCATTCAGAGCCAGACTTCAGTTTAAAAATAAGTAATATTTTTTACTAAACTTCAATGTTCTTTTCCATAAAATGGAAATAATTCCACCAAAGTTTAAGTGTTTAGAGTACTGCAAGGAATTAAAATCATATATTTTAAAGTATGGCACATAATATATGACCAGTGTATGTTACATTTCGTATCACAACTGAATATGATATCTTGCTATTGTATGTGCTATTCTATCTATGAGACATGTTATAACATCAAACAATTACAAGGAATAACTATATCAGTAGCAGGAAAGTTTACTATTAGCAAGAATGAAGATTTTTGAGTTTGAAGTCTTCGTTTTAACATTGGTTCTGCTTAGTTAACATTTTGTTTCTCTTGTACAAATGATTTCAGCTAATTTTTTACTTTCCTGATTAATGGAAATATACAATAGCAGCTAAGCATGTAAGCATTTGCCAGGTCAAAAGAGTCAATAAACATGTATTTGAAACCCTTTTTTGAAGGGCTATAAAACTATTATATTGCACAGCTGCATTTCTTCCTAATGCTGGTTATCTGAATGAGTTATTTATTCAACAACTGTCTTCCTTACTAGTTGTGAGCTCCACAGAAGCAGAAATGATGTGCTATCATTATCTTTTTATGGATTCTTGAACAACATAGTATTAACTCTTTTTTGCTGTTATATAAAAATATCCTATTATAGATGAATATACCAACAAAATATGTGGACATTCCAGCTAATTTCTGAAAAATTACAGGATACTTTCTTCACGGATATTTTAAATAAACTACTGCCACTGGCCATGTTCATTTAACTTAGAACTTGAAGACAGTTTGTAATTTTAATGTTAGTGATTTTGATCATTCAGTCAAAATATATCACTGAAAGAATTAAGAACAGATTACTTGGTATTACCCTGAACACTAAGAATAAACAACTGAAAAGTAAACTCTTTGGGTAAAGTCTAAAAGTAATATTAGACAAATGCAAAATAACAATTCAGACTTTAAGAGAAAACTAAGCTTTATAAAATAACTTGGCTATTCAGAGGAATGTACGTGAACTATACTGATTTACATATAAACAAAGTTATTTCCATTAAGCATTGCAAAAGTTAATTTTATCAAGTCTAAATTAATGTTTATTGAGTACTTATAATTATAAAAAACAGTAATAATTCTTTCAAGTTGGACATCAGAGAAACAGAATAAGAATAAAAAACTATTATTCAGTGCAGAGGTTTGAACATTTATGTTTATTCAGGTTTCATGGATAATTATTTTGATAAGAAGTAGTTGTTTCAGCCTTGGTTCAAAGTATATTCTGCCAGTTAAAATATCAGTAGGGAACTTTGTGCACATTGTAATCAATGATTTACAGATTCCAAAACCAGCCACACTGCAATGTGTAGGACAAGATTTGGAAGTTTGCCCTTTATGAAAAAAAGTTTTCTAGAATTTATGCAGTATGGGTAATATTAGTTCTTGAAATTAACCTTATACATTGAAGTAGATTATATGATAAAATTATGACATCTAGTTCACCATCAGTAATGGGCAATCTTCAAATAAAATCAGTGAAAATAACCACTTCTTCACTTTTTAACTAAGGTCAAGTGTAAATAGCACTGAATGGAAGTCACTGAGAAATCATAACATGTTATGAAGAAATGTGTAACTGCCAATGCTATGTATCTATACTAATAAAAAGAAAATATTCTAATTAGACTGAACATCTTCTGGACGTCCTTCTAGACAAAGCCATGGTGGCAGGGCTGAGGCAGAGGCAGTTAGAGGCAATCAGGCAGACAGAAGAGAGCAGTTAGGAGGATCAGGCTAGCAGGTGTGAGCAGTTAGGGGGATCAGGCCAGCAAGCAGGTGAGCAGTTAGGAGCCAGCAGCCCCGAAGGTTCCCAGATTGGAGAGGGTACAGGCCACGCTGAGGGACCCCTCCACTCCTGTGCACGAATTTTGTGCACGGGGTCTCTAGCATTATTATAAATACAAATAATACTCTTGTAGTTCTCATTGAAAAAAATTTAAGTTAATAATTAGGCATTAGAGTGTTACATAAAACCTAGCAGATTCTATAAAAAGAGACCAGTATATCCCCACTGGCTCACTGGACAAAGCAAACCACCTTTTATGCTTTGGTGGTCCAGGGGGTCTCTGGCAGGAGATAACCTCTAGCCAGAAATAGCACTCTGTGCCCCCGGTTCTTGTCTTGGTTGTAGTAATGAACTCAAACAAGAGACAACAAATAGCAGCAAAAACAGGCGAGGACTTATTTGTAGGAAAGAAATAAGCTCAGATAGAACCTGAGCAAACAGCTCAACTGAGACCAAAACTAGTGTCCTAATATCTGGGAGTTTAGAGAATTTGTACCCCTAGGCTGGAACTTCCTTAGGCAAGGAACAAATCACTCCCCTCTCTTAAGTCAAAAAATACATCTTCAAACTATAAGACTCCTTTACCCAGGATTCAAGGATGTCAAACCCTCTGGCTGCGAGTTTGACAGGCTTGACCCAGTGCTATGCCACCAGTTAGACCACACCCTAGAGGGGCTCTGAATCTTCTCTCCTCACACAAGGGCCTGCCATTTCTATTGTCTACTTCCAGTTGGTCAGGTCTCACACATACTCCCTCCAAGCCCCAGCGGCCTCTCCCCGCCTCTCCCAGCTCACATCTTTCTATCTGCCTGCTCTAACATTCCTAATTAAAAAAAAGTGCTGACAGAAGCAGAGAAACTCAAATTGCTCTTATTCAAAATGGCTAACACTAACTGTTCAAGTGCATCTAACTGGGAAGACTACCAGATTCTAACCTCAAAATCCCACAGGATGGGTATCCAGATAGTGTTCATCGAATTCATATTTACTCTCCTGATGAATTTGTTTCCACTGAGTATAAGAGATACACATGAAAGACAATGTTCTCCAGAACATTTTATCAGCATGAATGTTAGATAGATCTCCAATTTTGAGTTCAGTTACTGAATCAATTATGAATTCAATTGTGCTGCCTCATTAAATATCTAAAAACTTAATTAGTATCCATAAATTGTCAAGTGGCAGAGTCATCTGAAATAAGAAAAACTCAAATACCACTGAATTTCTGTGATGCAGACTACATAATAATGTCCCAAATGTGGCTAATCCATGGCATCCAGTGTGCTAATTTTACTGTTAAATAATATGGACAGATAAATATTGATGTGTCCATTCCAGAAACACCCATGGGGAAGAATTTAATAAAAATCTTTCTATTTTGACACAAAATATGGCATTATAAAACAGGAACAGAATCATGTTTTCCTTTACAATGTTCAAATTCAAACAGTATGTGTGTTTTTTGTAGGACTTAATCACATTCACAAAAAAGAACTAGAACCAGCCAGTCTGCTTCCAGGAATTATTTGAGGGGGGAAAAAAAATCCCACAAAAAAACACAATAAACCCTGCGTTAACAAGTTTGAAAACACAGCTCTGGCCAGCGTGGCTCAGTTGGTTGGAGTGTTGTTCTGTGCACCACAAAAGGGTCTCGGGTTCAACACATGGTCAGGAGAACCTGAATGGGAGACAACTAATGCATCCATGTTTCGAACTCACCTCCCTCTCTCCCTCTCTCTCTCTCTCTCCACCCCCCCCTTCTCCTTCTCCTTCTCCTTCTCCTTCT
>PVJC01017092.1:0-33515 GCA_004026665.1 Murina feae
GGGGAGGGGGTCCAGAGAGGAAAGAGGGGAAGAATGGGCAGGTGTGTGTATGTGGGGGTAGAGGTTCAGGCAGAGGCATCCCTGAGCCAGGGTTTGGAGGATAAATCAATTCTCAGGCAGACAGGGTGGGGTGGGTGGTGGGCACCCCTGGAGAGCGGGACAGCCTGGGCTCAGCTACTGGCAGGTGCCCTGAGGAGACACTCACAGGCAGGAAACCTCGGCTGCACCTGAGGCCACACGGCTGGTGAGTGATGTGCCCTCGTGGATGCTGCACCTGGCTCCTCCCCGCGAGGACATTCTGGGTGTCTGGCTGTGTGGATCCCAGAGCCACAGTCACAGCCTGATGCTGCCAGACACGTGGGTGAGTGGGGAGGAGGTGGGTGTCAGGACCGGTCAGCTGTGTCCATGGCAACGGAGGGGCGGGGCCGCCACAGGGAGCTGGAGGAGGGCCCTCGAGGGGCCCTTTCCTGTTAGATTTTCCAAACTATTGCCCTGGGCCCTGCCAACCTGGTGCACGTGAACATCCAGGGGCTGGTTCACGCTGGCCACTGGGGCTCCTGAGCCTCCTGGACGTTCCCCACAGCTGCAAGCAGGTGAGCACGTCCTACTAGGCAGTCGCAGTCATAAAAAAGGAAATCTTACCATCTGTGACAGCGTGGGTGGACCTGGAGGGCATTATGCTAAGTGAAATAAGCCAGAGAAAGACAAATGCCAAATGATTTCACTTATATGTGGAATCTAAAGAACAAGTTAAATGAATAAACAAAATAGAAACAGACTCACAGACAGAGACTAAACTGAGGGTTGCAGATGGGAGAGGGGTGGGATAAAGATGAGGGGATTAAGAAGCACAGACTGGGCCTAGCCAGTTTGGCTCAGTAGATAGAGCATCGGCCTGCAGACTCAAGGGTCCCAGGTTCGATTCCGGTCAGGGGCATGTGCCTTGGTTGCAGGCACATCCCCAGTAGGAGGTGTGCAGGAGGCAGCCAATCAATGTTTCTCTCATCGATGTTTCTAACTCTCTACCCCTCTCCTTTCCTCTCTGTAAAAAATCAATAAAATATATATTTTTTTAAAAAAAGAAGCACAGACTGGTAGCTACAGAATAAAATCAAGTGCCCTGCCTGGTGTGGCTCAGTCAGTTGACCCATCATCCTGTGCGCCACAAAGCAGCGGGTTCGAGTCCTAGCCCGGGCACATGCGGGAGGTGGCCGAACAGTGTTACTCTCTCTCCTTTCTCTCTCTGGAATCAATTAAAAAAAAAAAAAAAAAAAGCAGTTAAAGCCCAGCCAGTGTAGCTCAGTGGTTGAGCATTGACCCATAAACCAGGAGGTTGCTGGTTTGATTCCCAGTCTGGGCACATGCCTGGGTTCAGGGCTTGAACCCCAGTAGGGGATGTGCAACTGATCAATGATTCTCCCTCATCATTGATGTCTCTCTCTCTCTCTCTCCCTCTCCCTTCCTCTACATATTTTTAAAAAGCAGTTAAAAAATAAAGACAAACATAGCTGGCAGGTGTGGTTCAGTGGTTGAGCATTGACCCGCGAACCAGGAGGTCATGGTTTGATTCCTTGTCAGAACCCTCGGCCCTGATGGCACCCTGAGAGATTCCAAGGAAAGCAGGGGTGGGGGGAGGGGGTTGCCCCGTGGCATTTAAAGCTTCCTGGGGGGTGTCCCTGTGCTGAAGGAGTTCCAGGGGCATCCCAGGAAGCAGGAAGAACAGGGCTGACTTCCTGGGAAGCTAACCAGCGCTGGGTGTTTAGAGACGCACGTTCTTAGCAGCATTTTAAATGAAGGAAAACATTTCCTTCACTCGCCACAGCTGGGCCGGCCTGTCTGCACCTTCTAGGCCTCTTGGTGGTTCTCAACAATCAATTCTGAAAGAGAGCGAGGGCTGCCAGCACTAACCAAGCTTTGGAAACACTTGAAGAAAAATATTGAAAAGGAAATTAAATAGAGATCCTGAACACGCCAATTACAAGGGTTAACGTGTCAGATCGCCTGGGATTCCAGTGCTGGTCAGACCCAGCATTACAGCGAGCTCCCTATGGCTAGGAAATGTGATTGTTCTAACTACAGAATCTCCTTTTACCTTCATTAGGGCAGATCTGCCCTGGACTAACTGAATTTTTCTTCTGTGCAAGAGAAAAAACAGGCAAAGTTACCTGTAATCTACAAGGAAAACACCCTTGTCACTGGCAGGTGGAAGGGGCCGGGCCAAATCCTCCAGAACTGAAGGTGCCTGGTTAAATGCAAGAAGGGAAAGTCCGACTTGTGCTCCTGACCTTGGGGGTCCTCCTCCCACCAGCACCCACGCAAAATCCTCACCCAGGTCCTTAGATGATCAGAATATCGAGGCTCTTTAGAAGGGAATTTACCAAAGTACAAGAAATGAAAGGACTTGCTGGTAGCAGAAAACAAAGGAAAATGGGAGAGAGAGGCCAGTGGAATTCTGTCTTAACCTCAGTTGGCCACCGGTCAGATCCCTGGGACTCTTGGGTTTCCCTGTTTCCTGAGAAATTCCGTTTTGATTTTTGTCTCTTGAAACCATGACCAGCCCCTCCGCCCTCCCTTCTCTCTCCATCTTCCTGCCCCCACACCCAGGGCCTCCACATACATTCTTACCTCCTGCAGTAGATTGCTGCCAGCTGCATCCCTTCCACCTGGTGTCAGCACCAGCTGAGATCTGGAGCGCTGGGTGCCCTCCTCCCAGGTGAGGCTCAGGCCTCTCACAGGAGCTCAGCCAAGCCAGGCACCAGGACCCTGGCCAGCGACAGGCCTTCTTCCACCACCGGACAGGCTGACACTGCCCCCTGGTGACCTCCAGGAGAGAGGCACGCACCTGCCATGTTGAAGGAGTTGGTTTCCAGGTGACCTCAGCCAGCTCTGAGGCAGGGGGCTCCCAGCCAGTGTCTGGGTGCAGAGAAGGTGCAGGCCTTGGGGCTATGGGAGGGCAATGCGGTGCGATCATACGCCAGGTTGCCTGTGTGTTCCAGCTTACCTCTGTGGGCAGCAAGCCACACCCCAGGTCCTTTTCTGAATGGAGATGTTTCCCATTTATAGAAAAACTAGTTGCCCAGTGCACAAAATTTGTGCATGGGTGAGTGAGGTGTTCCTCAGCCCAGCCAGCACTCTCTCCAATCTGATACCCCTTGAAGGATGTCCTACTGCTGGTTTACAGGGATCGAGCCTAAACTGGCAGTCGGACATCCCTCTAGCAATCTGGGACTGATGACTCCTAACCGCTCACTTGCCTGCCTGCCTGATTGCCTTTAACCACTCTGCCTGACAGCCTGATCACCCCCAACTGGCTCCCCTGCTGGTCTGCTTGCCCCCACCTCCTCTCCCCACTGGCCTGATCACCCACAACTGCCCTCCCCTCTTGGACTCTAACTGCCTCTACCTCGGCCATGCCACCATGGCTTTGTCCAGAAGAACATCCGGAAGGTCTCCTGGAAGGTCTCCCAGTCTAATTAGCACATCATCATTTTATTAATATAGCTAGAGGCCTGGTGAACAGGTGGTGGCAGGCTGGTTTACCCTGAAGGGTGTTCCAGATCAGGGTGGGGGTACTCTTGGGGTGTGGGGCAGCCTGGGCGAGGGGCCTGTGGGTGGTTTGCAGGGCAGCCACGCCTCCATGGGGTGAGGGTCCCTGCTGAGAAGGTGTGGCCAGCCTTGGTGAGGGGCTGAGGGCTGTTTGCAGGCTAGCCACACCCCCTTCAGTGTGGGGGTCCCCACTGGGGTGCCTGGCCAGCCTGGGTGAGAGGTCGATGGCTGTTTGTAGGCTGGCCAAGCCCTCCAGAGGGAACCCTCACCCCATGAGGGTGTGGCCAGCCTGGGTGAGGGGCTGATGGCTGTTTGCCAGCTGGCCACACCCCTTTCAGCTTTGGGGTTCCCACTGGGGTGCCTGGCCAGCCTGGGTGAGTAGCTGATGGCTGTTTGCCGGCTGGCCACAGTCTCGGGCAACCCAGGCTCTCGCACCCTCCTTGAGCGGAGGCCATGCGGGCTGGAAGCAGGTATCTGGGTTTATTTATCTTCTATAATTGAAACTTTGTAGCCTTGAGCAGAGCTCAGGGCTGGCCAGGGCGGGTGGGAAGCTTGGCTTCCTCCATTGCCAGGGGCAACCCAAGCCTCCTGTTCACTCCAGCTCAGTGGCCGCCGCCATCTTGGTTGTATTTGCATTCTCACTCCTGATTGGCTGGTGGGCGTGGCTTGTGAGTGTAGCAGAGGTATGGTCAATTTACATGTTTCTCTTTTATTAGATAAGATACTTTCCAAAGATGACAAGTTCCAAGGAGACACTAAGACCAGCTATGCGTCCTGGGAAGATGCCTGCACAGGGCCTTCAGGACAGAGATACTGACTGTGACCTCTCCCTTTGTTGGACATATCCTATTACCTCCAAAATGCACACATGCATGAGTTACCTGTCCCAGAGAGAAAACTCGCCCCAGGGTGTTGGCAGACAAACCCTTCAGACCCGCTAAGCAGAACCAAGGGTAAGGTTCTGGACCCCCAGTACTCCCAGCCTTCCAGCTCCCCAGTCTCAATTGTCCATGGACACAGGGGCCTTTTCTGAATGGAGACTGAGTGGCTGGCAACTGGCAGGCGAGTGGCAGGGCTGTCTCGGGTTCCAAAGCCCCTGTATCTCCTCCCCAGAGGCAGGGTCCCTTGAGTGCACCGTCCCCCCCAGTGGGAGGTTCTGAGGCTGGTGTGGCCCCAGCAACAGGCAGTGTGTGGATGCCAGGCTCCTGCCCCTAGGGCCACCTAACCAGCCCCTTACCTGTGCCAAGAGCCCTATGACCCACCCCTCACCCGCTCCCAGGGCTGCTCTGAGGGGACTTGCGTGCAGAGGAGCTGGGGGAGTTTCCAAGAGTGGGCCCACCATCTGGGCACTGGATGGTTTATCAAGTGCGTGTTCAGGTCCTGGCCCCGAGGGTAGGGCGGTACACCTGGGTGGCCCAGAGCCAGATTAGGACAAGTGCCCTGAGGAATACAGGGGACCCGCCTTCCACCAGGGTTGGTCGCTCTCCTGGCCTGTCAGCTGGGACACTGTGGGGACCAAGACCACCTCTTACTAGACGGCCCCACTCTCCCAGGCAGGCTCGAAGTCAGTCTCACAGGCCCACTTCCCTGCCTGCAAGTCAGAGCGGGAAACACGGAGGCCCAGTGGCAACTGCAGGCCCCAGCTCGGGGGTGGGGGAGGGGGATGGGGGGTGGGGAAGGCCCAGGCAGCCTGTCCAGCAGACCCAGAGAAGTATTTCTGCTAAGAACAACTACACAGCATTCCAACTAGTGTGTGAATCCAGACATGAATCCAGAGTGAGCTGTGTCCTGGCAGGAACATCACTGACCTGAGGGTCTCAGCGTAACCGGAACTGAAAGCTAGCTGTCAAAGGAAGTAGTCTCTCGAATATGTCCAGTGGCTAAAAGGCTGCCTTTTCAGGTGAACAATTACGGTGGAACCATCTGGAAAAGCCACCCAGTAACTGGAGTCAGAGCTGGCCCAGAGGGACTCCCGTCTCCTTCACACACAGGCTTTCAAAGGAGACCACGACCAACCTCTGGAGGAAATGGGGCTAAACAACTTGTGCCTGAAGCTGCGAAAAAGATGGTTACATACTAGGAACCTTCAGAGGTGAGGGCCTCAGAGAATTCTAGACACACACATTCATGTAATTTCAAATAGTGACAAACTGAATCCCAAACAACAAAGTTCTTTGAAACAAAAGAATAGCCCGTTTATATAATTGCAGTGGTTGTGTCACCTCGACTGGATCACAGGATGCCCGGATATTTGGCTGAATATTATTTCTGAGTGTCTGTGAGGATTTCTACAGCATTTTAAGTCAGGAGCTGAGTGAGGTGGCTGCTCTCCTGCAACACTGAGGCTGGGAGGAGCCTGAGTAGGGAGCACTGATCAGGGAGGGTCCTCCCACCCAGCTTTGCCCTGCACACTGCAGCGGGAACCTGCTCCCGCCTCTGGCCCTGACTTGCAGACTGCAAATCAGTGGGAGCCTCAAGTCAGCCTGTGTCCAACCAGCTGCTTCCTGAGAACTAGTCCAATATGGCTGAACTCAGTGACGTGGAGGCTGGTTTCCACCTGTGACCCTATTTGTGTACCAAACCAGGGGCTTTAATAATTAACTCTTCAAGAGGTCAACGGTAAATTCTCTGTTAGGCTACAAAGAAAATCATACCCTCTAGGCCAGGGGTCCTCAAACTTCAGCCCCACTGGGGGGCCTGGCCAGCCTGTGAACAGCCATCAGCCCCTCAGTCAGGCTGGCCAGGCACGCCAGCAGATGGACATCCCCCGAGGGGTCCCAGACTGCGAGAGGGCACAGGCCGGGCTGAGGGACCTCCCACACCCTGAGTGCACAAATTTTTGTGCACTGGGCCCCTAGTGTATAATTGGACTTCCTCAACACCAAGAAAACTAGCCCAAGATTATATGTAATGGAGCTAAAATGCACATAATTCTAGAGCAAAAACTATCTGGTGTCATCAAAATTTAGGTCTGATTTTAACATTCTTAAGCTATTTGGAAAAATCACCCCAGATTTCTGGCAAAGGCCCATGCGAAGGCCTATTTGCTTTTGCGATTTCCCTCTCTGTGGTGATTAGAAGATGCATCGCCAAAACAGCCCCTCCGGGCAGCATGTTCCCAACCCCGGGAGCGCGAGTCCAAGGTGCTTACCTACATCCACCGTCGTCTTATTAAGACCCAGAGGGAGTGAAGGGAAACCGTGGAGAAGACGCCCTCTGCAGGAGATGGGTCGACTACTTCCACGGACTAAAGTCAACTTTCCCAGATAAACTTCTTGCTCATAATTGTAAGGAAAACTGACAAAAGCTGTTTATTTTTTCATCCTTAAAAAAAAAAAAAAAAAAGCTCTGGAGGACAGAAACGTGTGGAATAAGGAAAATGAAAGGAAGGGGAATTCAGCCCCCAGATCAGTGCTGCTGAGAGAAGACACGTTCTAACAGGACAAGCACATCAGGGTTTATTTTAATAAAGCAGCACGTGGCACAGAGGTCAGTCCTTCCGGAGGGGCACCGTCTCCTCCCGGATGCCGTCCTTGGTCACAATGCAGATCCGCAGCGCATCCCCGGTGTACACATCCCTCTCGGCAGCAGAAATGAAGACGTCCTTTACGAGCCGCATGGCTCTGTCCAAAGACAGCGGGACGTGCTCCACATTCTGCATGTTCTTAAAACCAACCTGGTGGAACAGGAAACTTGGGTGAGACATCACGTGACCAGACAGAGGACCAAGCCCCTTGTCCCTTCGCCTTCACGTGCCTGAGAGTTCATAACAAACACGTCGCACAGAGCCGTGTCCTCCCACACAGATGCATGGCGACAAAGCCCTGGCTCCCAGGAAACCCTGCCCTGGAGGTGGGCAAGGGGCAGAGTGTTACAGACTGTGCTGCAGCTGAGGAGGGAGAGGGGCCAGGAGAGCCCAGAGGCCACAACCACACCCGCCAGAACAAAGGACACTTGAGCGGGGCGTGAAGGACAAACACGTGAAGGAGCGAGGCTGCAGCACGTCCAAGGTCGAGGACACGGGCAGGCAGTGCTCCCGGGGGCCGTGGAGTGGAGCAACGGGAGGGGAAGTAGTAAGCAATGAGCAGAAGTTACTCCATGTGACAAATTTCAGAAAAGCGAGGAGAATGACCTGGTGAAGGGAGCCAGAATGCAGGACAGATGTGAGGGGATACAGCAATCCAGGCAAGATGCCATGAGGGTCAGCGTTCAGTCACCAGAAATGGAAAAGGGGCGTGTTGGCAAGACACAGAGAAGGTCTCAGGGAGAAAGGTGTTTTCAGGAAACTTGGGTGAGGATGGCAAGAAGAACTGAAAAGATGGACCAACCATGGTCAGCACCAGAGATCGAGCAACCAGGAAGCAGGCAGCGTGGGGTAGGTAAGGAATGGCCAAGGGCCAGCAGAGACCAGGAGCTCTGGGCGGGCAAGTCAGCCACAGTCCACAAGGAAGCGCGAGAAAGCCTTGATCCCCCCCTCCCGCAGCGAGGACGGGCAGTGTCGTTACCTGGTTGTCCAGCAGGGGCTGCAGCATGGCACTTGCTGAACCTCCCGCCTTGAAGGAGTCTCTCTGGTAGGAGCCCACGGGGTCAAAGCTGTACACGGCTCCTTTCCCTTCCAGAAGGAAACAGTCTCCATGAGGCTGCATTCTGACCCCTGAGCTGAAGTGTCAGCAACTCTTAGCTGAACACAAGCCCTGTTGCACAGGGGACACCAGTAGCCTGCCCTCCCGCCCCCCAGAACCCATCTGCCACTCCTGTCTCCCATGGTGCCTACCCATGTGCATGTGGCCTCACAGGCACGCTGGTTAATGGTCACGGGTGCTGCTCTAAGTTCTGCACAAAATTCCCCCTGAACATCCCTAGTTGGTGTGAAACCAAAACTACAACCTCTTTGAAGCTGGCCTGTGAAACACAGTAGTGCGGACAAGGCCATTTCTGTAGCTCCTAAGAGCAAAACCTTTCTAGCAGCCTCATCAGCAGAAGGGGGCATGTCTACAGTGAAGGGCATCCTACAGAGAGGATGGGGCTGGGGCGTGGCCATCAGACCTGACCATCCCACCTGAGTGCAGCATCATCAAGAATGGAAGCCAAACACTGGAACAGAAATTTGAAGGAAGCCTCCAATGTAGAAGACAGAGGCAAAAGCAAACAAAACGAAAACCAATCTGATAAAATGCAACAACTTAAGGAAACTTCAAAGTACAACGAAGTCTAACAAGAGCAGGATTCTCAAAAAAATAAAAATAAAATAAGGAAACCGAAAAACAAAAGGAAAGGTGATGGAGAAGGTGGAGAAAGAGACACATTGAGTTAGGAAAGACCCTGGACAAGGGTCAGAACCCGGGAGGAAACAGAGGCGAACAGCAAAGTCTCAGGAAGGCCTGCTGGTTTCTTTTGCAGAAATCTGCTGGGAGGAAAACCAGAGCTGAAGACTGTCGGGGGATAAACTTCTTTAAGAAACTTCTTTAAGAAATAGCATTACTCTAAGGAAAGTCGAAGATTAGAAAGGACAGTTGGCAATGCCTGAGAATAAAATCCACCAGAACAAGGAATGCTGTCACGTGGAAATCAAAGGCCAGAGAGGCCTGCAGTCAAACCCAAACCCCAGCCCGCCAGTTAGTAGCAGTGAGCTCCCAGATCAGCTCTGATTCAGGGGAGCTCAAGCACCTTGCCTGCCTTGCTGAAATTTAATGGTAGCCACTAACGCTGCTAAAACATGAATTTATTTATCTAACATTCAAATCAGATATAATTTAAGTAAAAAAGGCACCAGGCAGCTGATCGGTGACTAGAATTTAACTGCCCAGGTTAAGAGTAATTAATTTCTGATGATCATTTCTAGGCCTTGGACTTTCTCTTAGTTTTCAAGTAAGGCTGAAGCCTCAAAGGAGACTTGTCGGCCTAGTCTGTCTCATGTGAACCGTGAAGGTGGAAGAGCAGAGAGCTCCCAGAGCCCCGGGGGGGGGGGGGGCAGCAGGTGAGTGAGGGCAGAAAGAGACACAGACCCTGGAGGGACAGAACTGAGAAGCCCTGACTCCTCCCCACCTACTTTCCCTCTCGGAAGCAGACCCATTTCACTGACCAGGTCCTCACTGCTGCTTCCGTAGCCTTCGCAATGGGCCACTCTGGATGGTGGCACAGGCGGCCCTGAGAGTCTGTGTGGTGGTTGAAAGCAACCGGAAGTCAGCACAGATCAGAAGCCTTGGTGCCCGAGCTGAGCGACACAGCAGGACAGAAGCCAGAGCCTTTCAAAGATGTTGTGAAAACACACGCATTCCTTCCAAGACATCACTTTTAAAAACTTGTTGATGTCAAATAAGTTGATCCTCCAGATCAGATTTCCTCTTTAAGACTAAAATGCTGAGACCCTCTCCTTCTGAACTCACTGAGACCGTGGGGAATAGTAAAGCGACGCCTGCCGACATTCCAGCGCCAACCGCCACCCGCTCTGTGTCCCTGGACAAACCATTTACTTCCTTCCAGCTTCAGTCTCTGCTGCTTTGCCAGAAAATGAAATTCTCGGGAGGATGGTCCTTGTGGTTCTTTTCAAGTGTAGATGAAACCCCAGCATCGAAGACATGCCGGCCCCTCTTCTTACCTTCCTCGTCAAGGCCCCCGATGATGTTGTAAACGTAGTAGGGAAAGAAGCGCCGTGAGTACAGGATTGTGGACAGCATCGCGGCAATCGCCCCCGTGGTCATGGCCTTGTTATTGGAATGCTTGTACATCTGCGATTTTTAACAAAAACGAGTGGAGAGGCAGAACACATTGACCACAGGCCACTACCAGGAACAGTGAAGGGAAAGGAGTAAGTGCACATCTTGGTGAAAGAAAAGATACCCATTTCTCTCATGATCAAAACAGTTATCACTGAGGTAAAATAATTCACTATATTCTATCACTTTGTGAGGAATAAGAGTTTTTAGAGGAAAGAACACTAAGTTTGCACCCCAGAATCTGGTTTATAGACTATCTCCCATGTCACCCTTATTCCAAGACAAAGATACAAACTCCAGAGCAAACTCACACCAACCCAGCTCTTCACTCCGCATAGACCAGTCAGCAAACTGTAGCGGTGGCCAAATCCAGCCCCACTCGTGTCTGTGAACAGTCTCTCTTATCACCACAGGCTGCCTACAGCTGCTTCTGTGTTTCAGCAGCAGAGCCAAGTGTTGCCACCAAGACCAGTGACCCACAAAGCTGAAACACTTCCTATCTGGGCTTTTGTAGTCTGCTGAGCCCTGATCAGATGCAGGTCGAGGCCCCTCTCTGCACAGCAGCCTCACTTGAGCGAGATGAGGCCGCGCTAACCTGATGCTGCAGACTCTAGGACAGGGTGTGGTCTTGCTCCTGAAACCCCTGCAGTGAGGACAGGAGCCTCCAAGTCCAGGTGGCATTCACATTCAGGGAGTCCCAGCTCACATTTACTTCACCGGTGAAAACCCCACATTATCTAACAGACTGAGGAATCCTACCAAAGCAGCAAACATAGCATAAAGTTCCCCAAATTGTCAGCCACATGGCACTACCTCTCAAGAGAAACCTAGTAAGTACTGCGGAATCCTCAGCGACAAAGCACTGAAGGCACATCAGAAAGCTACAAGTGGTGCAGGTGTCAGTGTCCAGAAGAATTTTTTCCAAGGTGAAAGTTGTAAAAAATTTTAAATTCATTTTATTCCAAAACCAGACGCCATTTATTCACCTCACCATCTATGTAACGTATCAAATAAACACTTCAGGAAGTATTGTGCACGAAGTTGACCTCACTGGTCCTTGTTTTATTTAACAAAACAGCTCTCCCTGTCATGTTCATTTCTGTCCTCTAAGTCCTATTTACAAAATTTATCTTAGAAACCACACAGGTCAATAAATGCAAGCTGCTGAAGCTCGCAATGTAAGTAGAATTTTTAAATAAGTACCAACAACCGATGACTACTGAATGAAATGGTTCCTACACATGCAAACAGCAAGTGTCAGGTAAGTAAGCCACTGCGTAGTCCAGTGACCATGCCACTCGCAGTGGGAACCACCTCAGGTGTTATAAACAGGCAGGCACAACGTGATCACTACTGCTCATTTCTTCATGTACCAGATGGACCTACCAACCACTTAAAAACCATGACCATAGCCTACAAGTTAAATCAGGAACCAAGGGCAAGGGCACTGACACTGCAAATACCACCAACAGCTCTGACAAAACCTCACCAGGCTAAATGGTGAGAAACACCTACATTTCTGAATGCTGACAATTATGACGGGGAGGCCCAGTCCACCTGAGCGCAATAAAACCCACCTAACACAGTCCAAACACTCCTACCCTAGTCTGGAAACGGCCAGAAGCCAATGCCTACTGTACACAGACCTTTATCGAGTTCAGACTCGCCCTCACTTCATCAGAGTTGATCCCACCTCATGCCTCAGGCAGTGACGTGTCAGTCCTTTACAAAAGGTTGATGCCATTTCTTCTCTCACTTCTTCCCAACACTGCCCTCCTCTCTCCTACCCCACCAGCCTCCTGTCAACTAAAGCCTGTGAAGATCATAGGTAGTAATAATGGCTTTCCCCTTGCTACTCCTGCCCACAAGTCCTGTCTGTAAGGGGCGGGCGGAGGGTAAGGACATCACTGATGGGATTCCAGATCAAGCTCCCATTAAAAAGCTTGTCTTCTCCACAGAAGTCAATCTGTTTTGTTTTTCAGGGAAGAGAATCTTCACAAGAACCCCGCTCCTGCTGCCTCAAAAAAAAGGGCAGAAATCCTTTCTGTTGTAGGGATGTGACAGGTGGGTCTGTTGTGGTTTCATGTTCTATATGTTAACGATGCGACATCGACAGGTCAGTTTCTTGTACTGACTAACCTAGTGCTTCTCCAGCTATTCTGAGCAGCAGTCATGCTGTGTCCATAAAGAGTCTAACGAGTTATCAACTTCCAATAGTCAGACATGGAAAACGCATCTACCTTTAGTCTTGCTTCAATAATCTTCGTCAGGGTTAGACAGTCTCCATGGAAACCACTGCATCCAATGACTGTTTTGTCTGTTCTATAAAAAGCACATTTCGGGACACTGAGTTGGTTAAACAGTAAAGCAAAACACATGCTGGGCAATGTTACACTTAGAACTCCTATTCCCGTTGTTCACTGGATGGTAATGGGAAAACTGCCATCGCTATTTAGTGAATGGAAATGGGGAGGGGGAGGGTCTGTAATCAGGTATCTGATTCCTTACATCACATAAATTAAAAAGAAAAATACAAAGTTTAAAAGAAAAAAACTGAGAAAATATATTGTAATACGCATGACCAAAGTACAGTTTTAACTTCCTTAGTCTACAATTAGGGAAAACATTAACATCGCAAGGGACCATGGGGGTGTAATGTGCAGCATGGTGACTGTAGTTACTAATACTGTCTTGCATATTTGAAATTGCTAAGTTCTCATTACAATAAATAAATCGTGCAACTATGTGCGTGGACAGGTTTTACCTAGACTTACTATGATCCTTTTACATTATATACAAGTTAGAATCATGTTGTACATCTGAAATTAAGTTGGGTAAAATGTTATGAGAGTCACACAACAGTAGACACAAGTCCCCATAGACATGGAAAGAGCCTCTGTGGCTCTCCGAAATCCAAATCTCAACAAGAGACGACTTCCCCGTCGCCCTGGCTGTCATGCCTCGTACTGGCAGCTTGGAAAGGGGTCCTCTCAGATGCTGGGAAGGAGGACACATCCACCTCACCCTCAGAGGGGCCACTGGCTGCATCTAGCGAAGGGTGAAGCACACATCACTTTCACGAATAATCTCACTGCCAGAGATTCATCATGTCAGCAAGTTTGCAAAGACATGTTCCAGGTCACTTGTGTGAGTAAACATGATTTTAGTGGCGCTCCAAAACAAAACAAACAAAAAACATCCCACATGCCCACCAGAAGGAAACTGATTACATTTTGGTACATCCATGCAAGTTCAGCCATATGCCTCAAAAATTAACTCAGAAATCTGGGTATCCTATATAATAAAAGGGTAATATGCAAATTGATCCTAAGAGCAGAACCACTGGGAATGGTTGGTCACTATGGCACACACTGACCACCAGGGGGCAGATGCTCAACTTAGGAGCTGCCTCTGGAGGTCACTGCACTCCCACAGGGGGAGTTCTGCTCAGGCACAAGCCAGGCTGATGGCTGCCTGCATAGCAATGGTGGCAGAAGCCTCTCCTGCATCCTCAGCAGCGCTAAGGACATCCCACTGCTGCTTAGGCCTGCTCCCCATTGGATAGTGGACATCTCCTGAGGATTTCTGGGCTGCCAGAGGGATGTCTGACTGCCAGTTTAGGCCCAATCATCAGGGAGCGGCCTAAGCCAACAGGTGGACATCTCCCAAGGGGTCCCAGACTGCGGGAGGGCACAGGCCAGGCTGAAGGACTCTCCCCCCTCCCCCCCGAGCACACAAATTTTTGTGCACCAGTCCTCTAGTTAATCTATAAAGAAAGCTAAACCAACCTCGACAAGAACTAATTAGCAGAGGCCGTGATTTCTTCCTTTCATTCTTGTCCAACTGTGGACCCCCTGGGGCATCACCAGCTACCAGCATTTCCTGATCTCTCCTACAACAGCCTCTTTGTGTGGAAGTAAAGACCTTCAATCTAACACCAAGATGGGCTGACAATACCAACAATTAGGACAACATTTTGGGAGCTTCAAGATGCTTTTCCTAATACATCAGTGGACTGCAAAGAATCACGTAAAACTGCAGCATCTCAGGCAGGTGGGGAGAGGCAGGCTCAGCTCTAGGTCAGCCCAGGATCAGGGTATGCAGGCAGCTTCAGCTGTACACATGGTCTAGTGCTGACAATGGATGACAGGGACATGGGAAATTGTTAGTGTTCTATCTACTCCTAGACCTAAAGGACGTCATAAATAAGAACGGGTCTTCACTTTAGCAGCACACACACTGAAATAGAACGATACAGCCCTGGCCAGTGTGGCTCACTTCGTTTGAGCATCATCCTGTACAGCAGAAGGCAGCAGGTTAAATTCCCAGTCAAGGTCCATACCTAAGCTGCAGGTTTGATCCCCAGTCGGGGAGCAAAGAGGTGGGGTAGGGGGGCAGTCGATAGATATTTCTCTCACACTGATTTTTTTTTCCCTCTCTCTCTCTCAACTAAAAATAATAAGTAGAACATTATAAAAATGAGAAGACTATGCAAAGATGATATCAATAAAGTTGTTTTTGTATTATTCACTACTTTCAGATTATAAAAGTTACGTCTCAGAAGAAGCAAGGCAGCATGGGTGCACTATGAACTGGAGAGGAGAATGGGGCGTCAAAGACGGAGAAGCAGTCAAAGAGAGAACTGGGACGATGAAGACAAACTTCAGTTCTAGGGGTAAGATGTGTCGGTCCACCCCAGCAGGGAGGACAGACCTCCCTTCTTTACGGCCTCCTGCAGACACAGGACAAACCTCAGTCCTTTCCTGTTACAATTCAGGTGCAACAGGCTCTTTTGGACCAACCTGGGAATTAACCACCAAGTACAACTGTCACCAAAAATGTTAGTTACAAACCGCTGCCAACCTGCAAGATGCAGTTAGCTGACTTATACAGACATTTTTTTCCTTTCTGTACATGACTTAATTTTTATATTTTAGAAAAAAATGGATCTACTAAAACTGTGAGCCATGGGTGTAACTGTTTAGGACATGGCTAAATTGAATATTTCAAGTTAAAAAAAAGGGCAGATTAAAAAAAAACACCATTTACTGGATTCATGGATAGAAGGATGAGAAAATATGATAATTATGTAAGATGCTAATAAGATTTAGGTGGCACATATGAATATTCACCATAACATTTTACTTCTGTTGTATATTTGAAATTTTTCATGAATAAATGTTGAGATCAAAGTATTTAGGTTATGAAAGGCACTGTTGGTATCCACATATGGCAGATACCATGAACATTACAGAGTAAATTATTAGGAAACTAGAGGCCTGGTGCACAAAAATTTGTGCACTCGGGGGTGGGGGGTGGGGTCCCTCAGCCCAGCCTGTGCCCTCTTGCAGTATGGGACCTCTTGGGGAATATCCACCTGCTGGCTTAGGCCTGCTCCCCGGGGGATCAGGCCTAAGCTGGCAGTCAGACATCCCTCTAACAGCCCAGGAGCCCTTGGGGCATGTCCGCTTGCCAGCAGGGAGCAGGCTTAAGCTGTAGTCGGACATCCTTAGTGCTGCTGAGGAGGCAGGAGAGGCTTCCACCACCACCACCGCTGTACTGGCAGCCGTCAGCCTGGCTTGTGGCTGAGCAGAGCTCCCCGTGGGAGTGCCCTGACTGCCAGGGGGTAGCTCTTGCATCGAGCGACTATCCCCTGGTGGTCAGTGTATGTCATAGTGACCAGTCATTCCCAGTCATTCTGCTGTTAGGGTCAATTTGCATATTATCCTTTTATTATTTAGGATAGAGGCCTGGTGCACGGGTGGGGGCTGGCTGGTTTGCCCTGAATGGTGTCCTGGATCAGGATGGGGGTCCTGCTGGGATGCCTGGCCAGCCTGGGTAAGGGGCTGAGGGCCGTTTTCAGACTGGCCACACCCCTTTAGGGTGGGGATCCCCGTTGGAGTGCTTGGCCAGCCTGGATGAGGGGCTGATGGCTGTTTGCAGGCTGGCCACAACCCCCAGCGACCCAAGCTCCCAGCGAGGCTGGCTGGAAGCAGATATCTGGGATTTATTTATCTTCTATAATTGAAATTTTGTTGTCTTGAGCGGAGGCCACAGGCGGCCAAGGCAGGTGGGAAGCTTGATTTCCTCCATCACTTTGATTGGCTGGTGAGTGTGGCTTGGGTGTAGCAGAGTGACACCCATTTGCATGTTTCTTTTATTAGTGTAGATACTAATTTATAAAATTGTTTCCTAACAAGAATGCAAGCTAAGCCCCAAACAGGCAGTCTAAGAACTCATGCAACACACTGTTTAGAAGTTAAATCTCTATAGCATAAAATTACCACAAGGCACTAGGAAATTGGAATTAGAAATTTACTTACAATTTGTAACATTTAGGACTATCCCGGGTATGGATTGAAAACCCTTCACTCAATCGAGTATCAGAAGCAACAATTGAAAAATCTTCTCCAGCAATAGCCAATACAGTACTGAGGAGAAAAGAAGGAAAAGAAATTAATGAGTCCTCCCGGAAAGTGAGTGAGCCTGACCCAACGGAAGGGTGCAGGTCCAGTTCCGACCACTGCAATAAAGCGAGCATCACCACAGAGCGAATCAGGTTTGGGGTTCTCTGGGCATAGAAGAGTTATGTTTAAGCTACACTGAAATCAGTGTGCAATACCACTGTGCATTTTTAAAGTGTACATACCTTAATTTAAAAATGTTATTGCTAAAAAATGCTCACCATTTGTAAAGAACACATCATCTATGAGCACATGAAACACAACACGAGGCGTGCCTGCAGTGGGAGAAAACCACTGGATGCAGCAAGAGCAGGATTCTGAAGAGGGGAGATCAGGAAAGACTACAAGTCATCTGGAAAAACATCAAGAGTTCCCTAAAGCACAAGCCTACATCACAGCAAAGGGTCCGTAGTGGGAGGTAAAAGAAGAGCCACAGAATCATCATCATTATTAAAAATTAAATACCTGCCCTGCTGGTGTGGCTCAGTGGTTGAGCATCAACTTATGAACCAGAAAGTCATGGCTGGATTCCTGGTCAGGGCACATGCCCCGGTTGCGGCTCAAACCCCAGTGTAGGGTGTGCAGGAAGCAGCCAGTCAATGATTCTCTCTTATCTCTGATGTTTCTGACCCTCTCTCCCCACTCCCTTCCTCTTTCTGAAATCAATAAAAAAAAAACATTAAAAAAAATAACACTTAGAAAAGGTAACTCAATTTAATAACCAGAAATTCATAAGGCTTAAATTGGATTACAAGGGGCTACAGAGTGAGTTATGGGCACTGAATATTCAACACCTTGCACAGTCTTACAAAGAATTCACAACTGCCTTATGAAATGGGTCTGAAAGCCACCTTATGACCTAACTACTCCATCAGTTGTAAGTGTTAGAAGTGAAAGAGTAAAGCATAAACTCAGTGGCCACAGAGATACGGATTCAAGTCCTGGCTCAACCTCACACCGCCATTGTGGCTGCAGCCGCAGGTTCATTGTAGAAATGAGGCTAATGGCATCTAACACTCAGGGCAGCGTGAGGATGAAAAAAAAGTAACGGCTGGCAATTTACAAAACGCTAGATTCTCCTCCAAACTCTTAAGAAGCCGAGGAAGAGAAGGGCATTTGCGTTAAAAAAGTGGAAAGGCCGCATTGCCCTTCCGTGGCAGGCACAAGGCTAAAATCATACCTTCCCCTCTCCTTCCAACACATCCCGCAAGTATGCGCGAATACTTCAAATCCACACGACCCGATCACACCGCCTGGTCGTCTGCCCATCGGTGTGTTGAAGCTGGTGTGTTCGCTGTACGTGGTTTAGTCGGTTAAATGCAACCACTGCCTCAATTTACAGCTGCCGAGAGTCCTTAATGGAGCATCTCCCTACAACCCTAATTCTTTTAGTGTACACCAAGGAAAAGCACCACGTAACGTAAAGTTGGTATTCTTATTTTAAAAAGGACAACTTAAATGTAATATGCAAGATAACATTTTTAAAGGCCCTCTTCTGAGTGTTCTCCCCGAACTTAAGCTAAATCTTAAAAAACAAGCACTTAACTATGAAACGAAGCCTGGCCAACGAATCCTACTTTCTACCTAAAATAACAGAAAACGATTAAATTGTTTGATCAATCCTTTTAGCTACAGACACAACTATGCATCTACCACCGCTTACTGATCCACCCGCAGACGCTCAACCTTCCGTCGCTGCCGCTGGGTCCCTCCTGGAAGCGCCCCCGCAGCGGAGGCCGGGCTTCCGCGCCCAACTGCGGCCTCACTGCCCACCGGCCGTCCGTACCGAGACCCAAGCGATGGGCCGAGAGGACAAGCCACCCAGAGACGGAGGCCCGCCGCACACCCGAGGGCGTGAGCAGGGCCCGGGAGGGGGAGCGACTGCGGGGCCTCACCCTCCATTGAACGCGTAGGGAGAAAAGCGCAGCTGCACGGGGCCGGCGCCGCCCGGCTCCATCGCGAGCTCTCGGCCGGGACCCCAAGACACGGGTGCGGAGGACAGCATCGCCGACACCCTCTCTTGCTGTCTCACCGCGAGATGGCCACCCAGCCGGAAGTCGGAAGTCGCGCCACTTCCGGCTGCCCAGCGGCGCTCCCTCCTGTCATCCGGGCGCGCTCAGGAGCCCGGCTCCCAGAGGTCCGCGTGGCCGTCGGGCCCCCCACTCCAAGAAAGCTGATGGAGGTGTCAGGGCTTTTTTTCCTTAAGAAAACACCCGAATTCCCTCTTGATGTACAGGAATTTTAAAGTCTGACCATGCAAAAATTATTGCCAACACTACCGCGCGCCGCAAAGTCGAATCGTCTACCGGAGTGCAAGTTGGTGCGGCTGGATTTGGAAAGCGACTGGCATCATCTGGCATCGTTGGAGAGAAGCACACCTGAGGCCCCAACAGTTAAGCTCCCCGGTGTGCACTCCGCCAGAAGGCATGTGCAAAAATGTTCACATAGCGTTGTTCCCAATAGCCCCAAACTAGAAGTGAGCAAATGTGCACAAACGCAGGCATAAGTCACAGCAACGACGGTTAACCGACGTCCACTAGGGAGGGGTCTTCTGTCGCGACACGCTACATAACAGGACATAGCAGGAAGAGCCGGCAGTACCCGGCCTCTGATTTATAACCTCTTGTCCATCTGGACGTGTGTTTTAACTTCCTTACATGAATATTATATTTTACAATTTCTTAAAAGTCCTTTTAAAAATGGAGAAACTGGCGGGGAGGTAGGCAACGGGCCAAAGGTCACGCAGACAGTGCTTTGGTAATCCACCTCGTCTACTCCCAGCAACGACCAATGAGAAGACACGGACCAGCTGGCCCCGCCCCGAACTCACGAATAGCTCCGCCCCGCCCCGCAAGCCCTTCCAACCGCTGATCCCGGGACACGCCGGAAGTGACGCACGCCCACACTTCCCAGGGCCGCGGCCCCGCGCTGAGGCCGAACGTGGACTGGCGGAAGTGACGTTATAAACGTGCGCCGGGAGCTCTGGAGGGTCTGCCAGGGTCGCCGCGGCGGGCGCCTGGGCCGCCGGCCGTTAGACGAGGCCTTCGCAGGTGTTGGCGTCAGCCGTGGCCCCAGGTAACAGCCGGCTCGGCCTTCCTCTCCTCCCAGGGCCGTGCGGAGGCGACTCTGCGGCGGGGCCGGCCTGGAGGCGGGGAGGAGGCGGATGGGCGCCCAGGCCGCGCGGGAACGCTCTCCGCTCGAGCCGACGCCCCCGCCGCCCCGCCGGCCGCCGCGGGCTGGGTCCGCCTGTGCTGCCGCCGCCTCTCCTTCCCGTGTTTTATGTGCAGCACTTGTGTGGTTTTAGGGTAACGGTGTCCAGAAAGTAACTTTTCGTGTGTCTCTGACACTTTGTGGAGCGGGGTTCTCGTTTTTCCGTGTTCAGCCAGTTTTTCAGGAGTGTGGCCCGTTGACCTCGGGGACCATGGGTTCCCCGGTCCGTCCAGGGAACGGCAGCGTGTGCGCCGCGGCAGCTCCTGCTGGAGGCGCATGTGGGTTTTGACGTTCAATTTGTAACTGAGACCCGCGAGTCTAGTGAGAATGTCCTGTTAGAGGATGTTTGAACCGATGTCTAATCTAATCTAATCCTAATGCCGCGCGTTGATCCTGTGGGACACGATCGTCACCTCGCCCACGGGATTCAGCCGGTCCCCAGGGCAACACAGGGTTCTTGTGTCTAAAAGTCACTTCAAAAATTAAGCCAAGAAAAATAGTAATTTAGGGAAAGCCAGATGGAGGCACACTTTGTACTTATGTCGCCTAGAGAGGTAAAGTTGTTACATGAAGTGGGCAGCTTCCACGGTGTTTAATCAAGCGGCAGGTCAGTAAGTGACCACACTAAAGTGTATTGGGTCCAATTAAATGCATATTGAGTTCAGTGCCCAAGACACTGAAGGTATAAAACTAATGGGAATATTTAAGAACCTGAAATTGGCCTAATGGGGCTGTGCGCACAGAGCAGACTTTGCTTGAGAATTTTTTTTTCTTTGGGTATTTCCCCCCAAAAGATGCCCGTGCTGATTATGACACCTTAGTTTTGAACATTAGGAGTATTTAAGTTAAACACGTAACACAGCGGTTGGTCCCTTGGGCCGTGTCGCACGCAGTCAGTCGCCGGCAGCATGAGAGGAAGAAGCTTTCCGCACTGCAGACCGCATGCTTCACTTGGGGGTTTGCCTGCGCGTCGCCATGCAGCCGGCCTATGAGCTTGTAGAGCTTATGTGCATTCTCACATCCGACTCCACCTTTCCAGGGCAGCATCTTGGTGTGAAGAGGACCGAGAGCTGCGGGACTTGCTGTAGCTCGTGCTGGGGATGCTCCTGGGAAAGACCGGCTGCTGAGGCAGCGCCGTCGCAGAGGCTGTCGACTCGCCCAGAAGCAAGGCGCCGCCATGGATCAGAACAACAGCCTGCCGCCCTACGCCCAGGGCCTGGCCTCCCCGCAGGTGACCGCGTCTGCTCGCGCGGGTGGATTTGCGTTCTTCAAGCCTTTCCCATCTTGTTAAGAGGGTCTCCTAGGCTTTCAGTAGGCGCCATGGTGTGTAATTGGCGGAGTCTCCGCAGAAGCTAGAATACGTATCCTATATAATAATCCTATATAATAAAAGGGTATTATGCAAATTGACCCTAACAGCAGAACAACTAGGAATGACTGGTCACTATGACACACACTGACCACCAGGGGGCAGATACTCGATGCAGGAGCTGCACGGTGGTGGTCAGTGTGCTGCCACAGGGGGAGCTCTGCTCAGCCACAAGCCACCACAGCAGCTGGTGGTGGAAGCCTCTCCCACCTCCTCAGCAGCACTAAGGATGTCTGACTACAGCTTAGGCTTGCTTCTCACTGGCAAGTGAATATCCCCTGAGGGCTCCCAGGCTGCCAGAGGGATGTCTGACTGCCAGCTTAGGCCTGATCCCCAGGAGAGCGGGCCTAACCCAGCAGGTGGACATTCCCTGAGGAGTCCCAGACTGGGATGCCCCCCCCCCCCCCCCCCCCAGTGCACAAATTTTTAGTTTATCTATTTATAGTTTATCTATAAAAACGTGTGTCCTGCAGGTGGTGTCTCCCTGCCTGTGATTGACTTCTTAATTTTCTTGATGGTACCTTTTGGAAGGTGGAAGTTCTTCCTTTGTTTATGGTCTCTTCATTAGCGTTGCTTCATGGTTCCTCTTCTGAGCCTTGCCTGAGAAATCTTTGTCTACCTGAACTCGTAAGGTGTTTTTTGCATAGTTCTTGTTTCTATGTATTTATCTGTCTGTCACCTATTTATTTGTTGTTTTTTTAAAATATATTTTATTGGTTTTTTTATAGAGAGGAAAGGAGAGGGATAGAGAGTTAGAAACATCATGACAAAGAAACATCGATCAGCTGCCTCCTGCACGCCCCCTACTGGGGATGTGCCCGCAACCAAGGTACATGCCCTTGACCGGAATCCAACCTGGGACCTTTCAGTTCGCAGGCTGACACTCTATCCACTGAGCCAAACCGGTCAGGGCCTATTTATTTGTTTTTAGCTCATTTTTATACATGGTCTAAAGAAAGGCAGACCTTTCAAAACCTTAGCCTTAGTCTTTTTAAGTTAACGTAACCTGCATTTTTTCTAGCCAGTATTCAGTGGTAGATGTAGTGGGATAATGTCTGTCCTTGGGGACACAGTGTGTCGTTTGTCTTTCTCTCCTGTTCTTTCTGCCACCATGTTGGTGAGGTAGTTTGACATGAACGTCTTACACATTTTTAGTTTATGCTTTCTGCCAAATACAGTGGCGGAGCAGGAAAGGGCTGTGGTTCTTGGGTCTTGCACTCATTTGAAAACCGAATGGAAGCGGAACCCCTCCGTGTGGCACTGTCAGGTGTGGCTTTAGGAAGCTCCACAGCCTCCATGGATATTGTGTCGGGGCCAGGTCGGACTGGGTGTGGGAGAATGTGCTTGTGATCCTGGCCAATCCGCCAGTGCGCTCTGTGGGCTGGGCAACTCATGTAACTTGTTAGTTTCGGTTTCCTTATTTAATGAAGCAAGAAGAGCGTGTGTGTCCCCTACAGGAGGGCTGTGGGTGAGGCTCGGGCCGGTTAGTAAATGTCACGATGCCTGGGACGCTGAGCAGCAGTGTAGAAAAGTAAATTGATATTCTGATAGATGCTTTATTGATTTAACCTTTTGAGAGCAATGATTAACCTTTTGTAATAGTGTTAGAATAGTCATTATGACCATTGCTGACACTCAGTGTTTTCCGCGTGCCTGTCATCCTGCTGTAAGTGGATCTCTCTAGGGTAACCGTGTCATTTATCATCCAAGTTGGAAATGGGGTGCTACCCAGACGGTACACAGGATGATGGTTTAAACAAGGATGTGGGGTCGCCCCAGTGGTCTCCCTGATTCTTTCTAACAATCTCAGGGTATTATTGTCCCCTAGGTAGGCCTGAAGGGTTAAGCTACTTCCTCAGATTCTCACGTGTAAGAAGTTGCAGATTTGGATTTCACACTGAAGCTCCTAACTACTATATTATGATGATTGAAGAGAGTGATGTGTGAAAGAACAGCAAGTTCCTCCCTATTGATGCTCAGTAACTGCGTCTCATCTATTCTCTCACCAGGCAGCACCAACCAGCCTAACCCACCGTTCTGACTTCCCACAGGGCGCCATGACTCCTGGAATCCCTATCTTTAGTCCAATGATGCCGTATGGCACAGGGCTGACTCCACAGCCCATTCAGAACACCAACAGTCTGTCCATTCTGGAGGAGCAGCAACGGCAGCAGCAGCAACAGCAGCAACAGCAGCAGCAGCAGCAGCAGCAGCAGCAGGCAGCAGTGACAACAGTGACAGCCGCAGTGCAGCAGTCAACATCCCAGCAGGCTCCTCAGGGGGCCTCAGGACAGACACCACAGCTCTTCCACTCACAGACTCTTACCACTGCACCCTTGCCGGGCACCACACCCCTGTACCCCTCGCCCATGACCCCCATGACCCCCATTACGCCTGCCACACCAGCTTCCGAGAGCTCGGGGATTGTGCCACAGCTGCAGTGAGTACTTGTGACCTCTTGCTGCCTGGGAGGGTCCCGTGGAGCCTGCCGCTGCTCTCTGTCTTCAGAGGCATCCATGCATCTATCAGGGACTCTGGATCGCAGTTTCTGTCTCATGTGAGAGGGAAGCAAAGCTGTCCTAGTGAGTCGCCCTCAGTGAGAAGCTCTCCCAGCTTTAGAACGTTGGCAGCTTGTGCCTGTGCTCTTGGATCAGCAGAGTCCCGTGTGTGTTTTCTTGTTGTGGACATTTCCCTGTAGCTGGTTTGCTCAGTCAGGCCTATAGAAGCTCCTTTGTTTGGCATGCTGTCGGTCTTTGGTATGATTACTTAGTCATAGAATTAGTATGGTTCATAGTGGTCCTTGTTTTTTATTGGTTATCATGAGGGCTGCATATACATCTTTGAAGAGCTGTGGATGGCTGTTTTTGCCCTAAATGGACTTTTCTACCTAAAGCTAGTGGGCTCTATATGTAACAGGATTTGGGGTGGGGTGGGGTGGGGGGAATACAATATATTCATACAGTGGGGAGGAGGAAGTATCTAACGGGTATAGAGATGGGTGGACGGCAGTGGCGGCCGCACAACACAATGCATTGGACACCACTGAGCTGTGCATCAAAACTGGTGAAGGTGCTAAATTTTATGTGCATTTCAAGACAATTTCAAAATGAGAAAAAAGAATACCTTTAAGTGTTAGCTGCTGTCCTCTGGTTAGAGCATTGTCCTGTGCACCCTAGGGTCGCAGTTCCTATTCCTGGTCAGGGCTCATACCCAGGTTGCAGGTCCAACTCCTGGTTGAGGTGCATGAGTGAGGCAACCATCTCCCTTTCCCTCTCCCTTTTACTCTTTCTAGAATCAATGAAAAACATCTCGGATGAGGATTAAAAAAAAAAAAAGAATACATTTAACTGTTATATGACTAAATGTGTGACAGATGCACCAAAAATTTACTTGACTGAGTTCATACTGGACAAATGTTGCAGGCAGGCGTGTATTGAAGTTGACTGGAAGGCAGTGGGAGATGCAAACATTCTTGAGTGCCTCACAGCTGTGCACTAGCACCCACAGGAGGGGTGTTGGCAGTCTGGGTGCGCTGTGCACAGGACAGTGATGCTGGGTCCACCATAGTTTATTCAGGCACTGCACATAGCGAGTCTACACTTTCAATACCAGGAAAATAGAGAGTACAAATTTAGGTTGACTCTGTTTAAATTTTTATTAACATTTGTAATACAGTTGTTTTTCACTGTATATTTTTCTTTTGTATATTATTCATAAAATGATACAAGAATACTAAAAATATGGGGGTCTTGGACATAGATAATAAATGGTTGTCTGTTTTTGACTTACTGACAGTTAAGCAGAACAAAACAGATTTTTTCCCTTTGTCCTGACCTCTTGTTCTTCCCAAGGATACTTACTCTGGGAGGACTGAGAAAGTCGCGCCTGCCCATTTCCTTTGTAAGTAGCGGCCTTAGGGTTAGCAGTGGTGGTGTTTCAGAGCCCAGAGACGAGGTGCATCGGTATCAGTGAAAGGCTAGGGCTCTGGATAGATGGCTCCCGACTCTGGCTCTGAGGAGCCGGTTTGTCTCTTGGGCAGGTTACCCTGTTTAGGCCTCAGTATATGTAAAATGCTCACCATGGTATGTGTTACTTTTTAAACACCTAAAAAAATCAACAATTTATTAAAATTTTAATTAAAATTAAGTTAAATTTAATGAAATCATATTAGTTCGAATGAAACAATCAAGTTTCTAGATAATCATCTGCCACCTCGTCCTGTAAAAGTTAAAGGAATAAATCACGTTTTCTTTTTTTTTTTTTGCAGAAATATTGTATCCACAGTGAATCTTGGTTGTAAACTTGACCTGAAGACCATTGCACTTCGTGCCCGAAATGCTGAATATAACCCCAAGGTCAGAGCAATTTTAATGTATTTCAAACTGTAGTACAGGAATTTACTTCTCAAGGTCCCTAGATCAAAGAGTTTGTGCCATGGTAATAAAGGAATGCTGTTTCTGAAAGACAACTGGAAATAGGAGGTCACTTGTGCAGGTATTGATGTGCTTGTATTCTGCCTTATTAATTCCTTCTGTGAAGGTTTTTCAAACAAAGTTTATAGTTACAGAAGCTGGTCATGGGAAGCAGCAAATATAAGGTAGAAGTAGATGCCCTCGTGTAATTAAAAAAAAATCAAACTGAGCCCTGCCTGTGTGGCTCAATTGGTTAGGCTTGTCCCAGGCATCGGAAGGTCCCTGGCTTGAGTCTCAGCCCCATGCCCGGATTGTAGGTTTGGTCCTATGGGAGGCAGCAGATCAATGTTTCTCTGTCACATCGATGTTTCACCCCTCCCCCTCCCTCTCCCCCTCCCCCTCCCCTTCTTCCCTCCTTCCCTCCTCCTCTCTCCCTTCCTCCCTCAAAAAAAATTTTAAGAAAAAATTTGCAAGTCCTCCGTATCTTATAGGAATGTAGGAAAGAATATACAGGTTGTGGTTCAACTCAGTCATCACAGCTCTGCTTCCTGTGCGAAAGCCTGTGCCCGCTTAGTGAGGGGAGGTCCCGCCTGGGGCGCGTGCAGGTGCTGTGGGGGCTGTGTGCCAGGATTTCTCAGGTGTCATTGCCTAGTTCTCCTCGTGCCTTACCGACTCTCCACCATTCCAGCGGTTCGCTGCGGTCATCATGAGGATCAGGGAGCCCCGGACTACAGCCCTCATCTTCAGTTCCGGGAAGATGGTGTGCACGGGCGCTAAGAGGTAGGTGCCGAGAGGCTGTTCTGTCTGTTTTGTGGTCTCGGTGGTAGGCTGATGCTTTAATCAAATTCTGTTGCTGCTTTCTTACCGCAGTGGTTGGCTCTAGTCATTTTAGTCGGCAGTAATTTCATTTTTTTCAAGTTAGGCATGGCCCTGGCCGGTAGGCTCAGCTGCTTGGAGTGTCATCTTGTACACGGAAAGGTGGCAGGTTCTGTCCTGGTCAGAGCACGTAACCTGGACTTCGAGTTTGATCCCCGGTTGGGGCGTGTACAGGAGGCAACTCATCAGTGTTTCTCTCTCATATTGATGTTTCACTCTCCTTTTCCTTTCCTCCCTCTTTAAAAATCAACTTTTAAAAATCCATAAGATAATAAAACTTAGGCATGACTTTTGGACATATGTTACCATTGCTTATTTCCCTACAATTCAGTTGCATTTTATGTGTATTTGGTAAAATATTACACCACAACTATTAAAGATTCCTTTATGTAAAACATTTTATACATAACACAGATTCATCCCCGAGGGGGAAATATCTGCCTAGGGATCAGGAGAGCTCGCAGACCTCCTTGACTCTGGCAGTGACGTGGTGACCAGTGCCGCTGCCTTCGTAGGGAACGGTGTTGGTTCTGTCTGAGTCATGCGCTTTCGTGTCAAATGCTGTTGCCTCAGTGTGCAGTGAGCACCTCTGTGAAGGCCTTGACTAGTCTAAGCCTAACAGCGCACAGACTTGGTAGGAGACACAAGGAGGGGGATTAGATACAGATGAAGTAAATAAGCTAAAATGAAAGGTGATGGATGCGCTTGCAGGTGCTAACGTAGAGGGGTGCTGTGCAGCTTTTGCTAATTCTGATTTGAAAGTTGTCTTTTAAGGAAGCCATGGGTGTGGACATTCTGGCTCTGGTCTCAAAGTGTTTTCAGAAGGCAAGACGTGGGTCTGCCCCTGGCTCCACATCACTCTTCATTTTGGCATCTTTACCAGCTTATACTTGGGACAAGATCGCGGGAACATGGGGTTTCCCAGTAGATGCTGCAAGTGTTGCCTTCACCGCAGGCACGCTGTCCTGTACCTCAGAAGGAACAGTGGGTATCTGTGTGGGTGACTGTTTTATCAAGATAAATCATAAATACATTTATTATTCTTAAAGGGGAAAAAAGGCACTGTGTGTACGGTTAATTTTTGTCATTGCTGACCTTGTACCTAGAGTCATATTTAGGATGGTATCATTGCTCTTATTCTGAATGTTCTACATAAGCTCTATGTTCAGAGTCAGTTTTATCCAACAGGTGAGTTATAGAAATGGACATAAAATAGGGTAGAACTAGTGTGTGCATTCTTTAAATACAAACCTTATCAGTATTTTCCTATCAAAATGAAGCTTGTTCATTTTCTCTCGGGAATTTGTGAGCTAAAATACAAAAGCAGTGGTCATGATGGTGATGGCGCACATTTATGCCCCTCGGGGGCTGGCGGGAATGGGGTGACTTGGAAAGGTGGTCATTTTGGTAGGCCTCGTTTCCTAAACTTGTTCGTGTCTGCAAATCTTTTTTCTTATTGGGAAAGGATGACCAGTTCACACTTTTTAAAGTTACTTATTTAAGTAACTATTTTAGCTGACTCTGAATATGAATAGCTCACTTTTTCCTTTCCCTAGTGAAGAGCAGTCTCGATTAGCAGCAAGAAAGTACGCCAGAGTTGTGCAGAAGTTGGGTTTCCCAGCCAAGTTTTTGGATTTCAAGATTCAGAATATGGTGGGGAGCTGCGATGTGAAGTTCCCCATAAGGTTAGAAGGCCTGGTGCTGACCCACCAACAGTTCAGTAGGTAAGTCTGAAGGGATTGCTTTTGGCAGCAGTCTGTTTAAAAGTTCATGAGAAATTATCTGTAGTTCCCACTGTGTTTACTGTGGAGGTTTTTCCCGATGGCTGGAGTGACGTCTCTGGGTCTCGCTGGCTGCTTTCCCACTGCACATGGTAACGTGAAAACCCCCTTTACCGGGTGAACTGGATTCCCCTTCTGTATGTTCCATCATCACATTGCTCAGTGACGACGTTTCAAATGTGTGAATTAACCCTTTGTATGCCATAAGCATCTATAGATACATAGATGGTTTCTGTTTTGGATGCGTGGCAGTTAACTGGTTAAACCCACAACCTTGTGCATCAACCTTCCCCCTTCGGTCTACTCACCATTATCAGATCCACCAGCAACGGGCATGGTTGAGGGACATGAATATCCTTTTGCTTCTTCTCCCTGCTGCTTCCTGTTGAGAATACCAGGTAGATGGTCCCTCCCCAGCCTCCCTGTTTGCAGCACCCCTCAGGCTTGCTGTGCCCTTCGGGGTACCAGGGCCTTTGCACATCCCACTTTTATACTTGGTATAGTCTCATTTTTGCTTTGAAAAGTCCCACTCTCATTTCTAACCTGAGCACCTCTTCCTCAGAGAAACCTTCCTGAATTGTCTGTTAGGTGACACACACATCCCGTTTTCAGTCTCTGAACTAACGCCATGAGATTTCTAGGTTTAGAATAAGATGTGAGTAGAGCATCCGAACAGCAGAGTCAGGGAAAGGCTCATTCTCTACCCAGTGTCTGTTCCAGCACTTTGGTTAAATTGCCTGACTAGGGTCAACAGCTAGAGAATATTTCAATGTAAGGAGATGAGATGAGGATGATTTAAAAGGCAAAATGTTGCTGTCAGATCTGAGAAGCAATGTTATCCCTAAACTTGACCAGAATAACACTGGGTAAGGGTCAGAGAAACTTCAGAACATGTATGTAAAGCTCTCGTTATGCCAGAAAATCCACACTCATTAGGGAGTTACTTAGTCCTCAGGTGTAGACTACCCGTTCGCCTCTCTGGCCTTCTGCCCCCTCTCCTTTGATGCTACTTGAGGAGCTGAGCTTTGCCTCCTTCCAGCTTTTTTTTCATGTTTTTGCTTATATAGGTTTTCATTGTATCTAAAAGCATGGGCAAGTTTTAATTTATAAATTGTTCTTTATGTTTTCCTTCTAGTTATGAGCCAGAGTTATTTCCTGGTTTAATCTACAGAATGATCAAACCCAGAATTGTTCTTCTTATTTTTGTTTCTGGAAAAGTTGTATTAACAGGTAAGTTGTAACAAGAAGTGGTGTCTGAAGATTTGAAAGTTGAAAGAACGTCATTTTCTCGATGTGAGAAGTAATTTCACAGACTTGGCACGTTGATAGCCCCTTGCAGAGCCTCCCACCCAAACGTGTTGGCAGGAAACATGCCGGAGAGGAGGGAAACTCAGACCCCATTCCTGCTGGTCCTTCAGCCCAGGCTTAACCTGTCGGGAGGGGAGAAGATGGGCATCACATCGGGTAATAGATGGAGTGTTAGTGGGAAATTGTCCCCAAAGTGATGCATTCATCGTCCATGTGGTTTTGAGACAACAAAGGGAGATTCGGAGGAGCTTGGTGGGAAGCAGCAGTTGGGGACTACTGTTCATCCATCGTTACTGTGCCTGTGGCCCTATCTGTTTCATGGACCGAGCACCATGATGCCTGCAGAGAGGGAGGCTGAGTCACATGGCATGTTGCTTTTGTAATTTAAAAGTCCTTTTAAGAAAACTGCTTTAAAAACAAAATTGTGACAAGGGGTGTCATCATCAATATCTTAATGCCTACGTCTGCTAGTCTAACTCAGGGAGAGAGTTGTGCTAGTGGTTTTAAAATCATACTTTTGCCTCTTAATAGGTTAAGAAATGCCGTTTTAGACTCTCATCACTACCCTACTTGTCTTCGTAGGTGCTAAAGTCAGAGCAGAAATTTATGAAGCCTTTGAAAACATCTACCCCATCCTCAAGGGCTTCAGGAAGACGACGTAATGGCTGGCCTGCCCTCCCACCCACTTGTAAAAACATCCGTTTTGGTACATTTAAGTGGTGGTGTTGTGGGTGGCCTGGGTCCGAGTGGGTTGCAGCCTGTATGTACGCCTGGGCACACACCAGGTGCTGTACTGTGCTGCCCGTCTATTTAGATATAGATTTTAAACTCTTACTGCTGTTGACAAGTTGGTTTAAGGGACAAAACTTTGGTGTTTAAGCCACCTCTGCAATTGACTGGACTTTTAATTTTGTTTGCTTTATTCCCCATAAACCACAGTTTTTATATTTCTACCAGAAAAGTAAAAATGTTTTTTACAAATGTTGTTTTTCTAATTTGTAATCCTAGGATTTATTTTTGTGCCAGACACATTCCGCCCTCTCAGTATTACAGGACAGATGTATTAAAACACGGATGGCTGTAAATATTTCTCTCCTCAGTACTCTGTACAATGCTGTTTATAAAAGTGTTAGGTTGATGTTATAAATGATGCCTTGTAAGATTTATGTGATCCTACTGTTAAAAAGGTTGTATTTTAGATATAATGCCTGAAACCACTTCATTGTGTGCTTGTTGTCTCAATCAACAAATCAACATCTTACTGTCTGTTGAGATGGGAATGGAAGAAATTCCCAGAGACTTGTTACCCATCAAACATGTCTGTCATGGTTATGCGCCAAGTTCTTGTTTCCCAGAGATGTTGCCTGTGACTCACCCTAACCCTGTCCCAGCACATCTGTTTTATTCCTTTAGTCTTCCCTCTGTCTTTCCCTTAAAATTTCAGGCCATTTGGCTGGTGGATCCTCCATGTGCTGGGCTGTTTGCTGATTTGTGGTGTGTTTCCCATGTCCTGTCTCAGCTCCTGCAGGTGGGCTGCATCCAGATGCTTGACCCCTTCATCAAGGCTAATGTGTGTTCTTCTGTTAGGTATCAAATACTTGGTTGTCTCTCTTCTCATCGATCCATTATTTGTTAGGAGGTTGCAGGTGATGAAATTCTAATCATTTCCCTTTTCCTCATATTCATTGGAATACTTTTATTATCCTCTACACTGAAAATTGTTAATGTTTAAAAACACATGGGATGATGAGTTAAAATATCCCACAAGTCATTTCACATTATACACACAACAGTCTTATACACTACCACAAGTATGATTATCAGAAGCATTACAGCGTATTTCTTGCTGTGCTTTCTGAATTGTCAGGTTGGTAGGGCCAGAGCCTGTGCCTGCTGCGCAAGTGGGCTGCTCCCCCACATGGGCTGTCTGGTCAGGCAGAGTCTGGTCAAGCAGAGGTCTGGGGCAGTGGATAGATTGGCAGCAATGATGGACATCCTCTGCAGGAACTGTAAGATGTTTTGACATTTCTAGAGACTGAGCTGTGTGATGTATTTGTACATGAGAAAGGGGGCGGGGGGGGGGCACGGGATGGCAGGGGGTGAAGAAGTGTTGCGCTCAAGACACAGCCCACTTTGCAGAGACCCTCCTGTAGATTGGCACTTCTCATTCTTCACAAAAGAGCCATTTTCTTTTGAAAGTTTTATTCCATCACAGGTCAACACACGTGTCAAACACATTAAACGAAACACTTAGAAAAAGGAAACAAAGACACAGATGTACAAATATTTTAAAAATATACAATCATAACTAGGAATACCAATCTGTAATGGTATCTTGGTGTCTGTTCAGATCTGTACTTTACTTGATGTGCATACAATTCTGCATCAAAAACTATGGCTCTCCACTGTATAGATATGCCAAAATTTATGTAATCCTGTTACTGGACATTTTTTTTTCACGAATAGATAATAGACCCGGTGCACGAAATACATGCACGGGGTGGTCTCAGCCTGGCCTGCATGGACCCCTCGGGGGGTGTCCTGACCGCTGGCATAGGCCCCATCCTGCAGGATCAAGCTTAAACTGGCAGTCAGACATCCCTCTCACAATCTGGGACCTCTGGCTCCTAAATGCTAGCCTGCCTGCCTGCCTGATCACCCCTAACTGCCTCACCCTCGTGGCTTTATCCCGAAGGACATCTAGAAGGTCATTCAGTTGTCTGGTCTAATTTGCATATTATACTTTTGTTATTATAGATTGTAAATAAGGCCTAAAACATCTTTGTGCCTCTCCAGTACAATTCTTAGGATAATGTCCTAAAAGTGTAATTGTAAGGTCTAAGAGGTTATGAGCACTTTCAAGGCTTTTTGAGGTTGTCTTTAAGGTGCATCTGTTACATCTTGCTTCCAAACAAATTCCTCTGTGTAGCTGGTGCCCAGGCTGCAGCTCTCAGCACAGGTGTAGATGGCCAGGACACCCCAATCAACACTCTTGCCCAGCCTGTCGGCCTTTAGGTAGTTGAGGAGCTGAGGCATGACCTGAGAAGACAACGACACAGTCAGAGACCAGCTCAGGCAAGGAGTGCCGTCTGCCTTTAGCAGACCTTCCCTGCCTGGCTGATCCTGAGATGTCAAGTTTCCACGTTACACAGAATTATACACATTATGCAATGAACGTACTGAACAGTGTAAAACTATTTTGCAGCTCTGTCCTCAGAACCCGTTTCATTTGGCGTCTTTCACTTCCATTTGAGAAAGAAGTTCCCAAATAGAAGACTGGCTGATCCATTTGGCTTGGCTGGATATCTAATTTTATTAATAATGTGCGATAGCCCTAACCAGTTTGGCTCAGTGGATAGAACGCCAGTCTGCGGACTGAAGGGTCCCAGGTTCGATTCTGGTCAAGGGCATGTACCTTGGATGTGGGCACATCCCCAGTAGGGGGTGTGCAGGAGGCAGCTGATCAATGTTTCTCTCTCGATGTTTCCAACTCTATCCCTCTCCCTTCCTCTCTGTTAAAAAAATCAAAATATATTTTAAAAATATATAGTAATAGGAGAAACCAAGATAGCGGCATAGGTAAACACCTGGAATTGCTACCTCACACAACCATTTCAAAACCACAATGAGCCCTGACCAGTTTGGCTCAGTGGATAGAGCGTTGGCCTAGGGACTAAAGGGTCCCGGGTTCGATTCCGGTCAAGGGCATATACCTTGGTTGCGAGTACATACTCAGTAAGGGGTGTGCAGGAGGCAGCTGATTGATGTTTCTCTCTCATCAATGTTTCTAACTCTTTATCCCTCTCCTCTCTGTAAAAAAAAAAAAAAAAAAA